>JAVQJG010293214.1:0-13935 GCA_036024015.1 Craterocephalus amniculus | reverse complement strand
ATGGTTTTAGCCTCTAAGCGACGGAGACACCGAGTTTAAAATTCACAGCATGTCAGTGCGCTTTCAGTCATAGGTGAGGTTCACTTTGGGGTTTTTTCTGTGATTTATTTTTCCCTTTTCTCTTTTTTTTTATTTATTTATTTAATGTTACTTACGCCTGCTCAAGTTGAAGCCTGAGTTTAACTCATGACTTTTGACACAGTTTCGGAGCGAGGCTGCAAATGGGCGGTAGTTCCCAGTTAAGCATTTGTGGATTTTTTTTATAAATTTGACAAGAAACACCTCAAGAGATGAAGCCAGGCTTGGACTGGCAATCTGTGATTTTGGGCATTTGCCCGGTGGGTCGCGGTGTGTCAGAGTGCTTTTGGGCCGGCCCACTCAGAATTTCACCGGCCCCGCATATCAGCCCAGATATGTCAAGTGGCCACTCGCAGAATGAAAACAACTAAATGATACTACAAAATCAGTCACTTGCGACGAGCACAATTTATACTCCTCACTTCGGGTATACATCTTTGTCATGGTGAGCACTGTCACCAGTGGTGGTACAGCAACTTCTACTAGCGTTGCTGCGAGTGCTCCCGCTTTTCTTCGATGTCAACCATCGATGTATTACATCCATGACTTCAACGGATGAAAACGAAGACAAAGTCACTGGAGGTCAGTTCAAGATTAAATCAAGTCACGTTTGTATTGTATTGGTTCAGATTCGGAGTATTCCGTGGCCAGTGAGAAAGTTGACGGAAAGGACGCACAAGATATTACAGAACTTCTCAGCAATGATTATCTGAGACTGAGCCTGTTATGAACTAATGCACCGGTTACGGAGCACTGCGGCCCACTAGTATTTGGAAGGATTCGTGCTCATGACAAGTGAGAAGACATTTTGATGTCCTTGGACACAAACACAATTGTTGACATGATGACAGAAAAGAGCAGCCTCATGAGTCGCGTTTTCTCATTGCCTAACATGTGCATGGCCATCCCTGTGACACACGTACTGCATACATACTGTGTGTATGTATGTGTGTGTGCGGGGGGGGGGTCATCGGGCCAATAGTGGGCCGGTCCAGAGGAAAAATGCCAGGGCCTATTTTTTTCCCCAGTCCGACCCTGGAGGAAGCAGTCTGGCTTTTCTGGGCAACACCAATGTTCACTTTTTGAAATATGATTTAAAAATGCACTTCATACCCAATTTATCTATACTATCCAAAATTAACTCCAAAACATGGTGTCTAATTGTGAGCAGAGTAAACAATCACTAGACAACTAGCATCTCCAAAGACTTAATGTTTGCCTGTGGACTAACCAATGCTAGCATTCTCTCTTGACTTAGCTGCCCAAAATTCAACATTTATTCATTTATTGTGCTATTTACACCAGAGCAAATTATTGGCTAAACATGTAGCTCGTTAGCTGCTAAATGTGGTTACCTTCTAATCGCTAATTTAGACTACCTCCTGTTTGATGCAGGGCAGGTTTGAGTCACTGGGTTTTATATGTTTTCAAAGAAAACATGTGGTTGATGTTTTTACCAGAACCACAAAGATAAACCTTAACAGTTTAATTTCAGGATGTAATTTCACATCAGTGTCATGTAATACATTCCTAAAAAGCTCCTCAGAGCTTTAGGAAATGTAATTTGGTAATGAGTTTCTGGCTTTCTCATCACAAATATCCATTTTCACAATACAAATTGAAGTCTGATCCAACATGACTATTAACATTTAAACCTTTTGATAGAGTTTAAGTAATTACACTTTCTAGCAGGTATCTGGGTTCAGCTGATCTAATGTGTAGAAAACTGTACAGTGATTTTAGTCTGGACTTTCTTCATTTACACATGCACTTCATGGCAGGAGATTCCTGACTGGGGAAGCCTTTCAACTGAAAATATTATAAAGTGCCTTTTTGACAGAATAGCCTATATAAGGCACAGGACTGGATGCAAACATTCTGGAAAATGCTTGCAATGTGTTGAACATTTCCACCAAAGTAGAGAGAGAGGAAATACAACACACAGGTCAGCAAAAAAGCAGGAAGCAGCAACATTATCAGCACGCAGATGTACTTTGCTGCACTTGCTGATCTTCCAGACTTCTTGCGACAGCTGGCAGGGTGATCTTCAAAAGAAGTCCTCAACGATTGTTAACATTTGCTTTCCCACATTTTGTTCCTCCAGAATATATTTAAGAATTTCAGAGCTTTAGCTTATGTTTGAAACAGCTATAGTCTTTTTTCCTCTCAATGTTACTCATTTGGATGCATAGTTAACTCCACATCATCAATTATTCCACTCTACCATTCTAAGAACTGTAATTATAAATACAGAGTACGAGTGCATGCATTTTCTGCAGCTTTTCTGTCTTCTACTGTTTTCTCTCTGCTGCAAATTCAGCAGAACATGAACAAACACACACAAAATACAATCGACTTTTATTCGCATAGTTCCCTTTTGAGACGGATGACACTGAAAGCAGGGGCCCGGCTGTGTCAATCTCACTCCTCCAGCTTGACTTTAGTCAGCCTCTGGACCACTGCAGTATTAACCTGCTTGACTGTCTAGGAATGGGGAAGATAGACAGAGGTCCATATACTTACTTTGCACTAAACTGTTTGACTTTCACTCTGCCTTCCAGGGCTGTCCGTTTCAGGGATTCAGTCTGCAGCTCCTGACTTAGTTTCTGTCTGAGTGCATTTAGGAGAAGCAAGGGAGACAGTTCTATTGATATGGCAGGGTAACACTGCACTAGCCACAAAGCAATTTTGTCACACATCAGTGCTTGCTGACAGTGCTGTAAGGCAGTAAAGTGCATGAGAAAATGTGCATAATTATCCTTGCAATAGTTAACAAAAAAAGAGGGATGGTGGGATTGATTAGTACAGAGACTACTATTAGTTCCAAGTTCATTTTGATGTAAACTTTCTATATACTATTGTACAAATGTGTCAGAAAAGGCTTACCAAATATTTTTCACTCATCTTGAGCAAGTAGAAATGTACAGGCATTAAGCTGATCCTGGCTCATCATCTGTTGAATAAAGTCAATTTTTGGCTGGCAGTTTGTCCATGCTACTCCTGAGAGAAATATCTGGCTCTCTATGGCATTCTGGATGCTCAATTGTGCTCACTAGCCACTCCAATACTTTGGCTCTCCATCATTTCACAGTGGGCAGCAGGCCTGAAGTCAGGTAGCTTAGTATGCATCGGTTAGAAGTCCCCACCTGCAGATTTGTTGAACGTTGATTATACGAAACTTATAGTGAACTCGCCTCCTCTAGTCATTTGATGTGATATTAACATAAATAAAATTGCACAGCTTATTTTGAACTGTCACATCTTCCACTGTGAGTGCAGGTTTTTTCTAAAATTTTCCCTTTATTCAGCAAAGCAAAAAGCAAAGCAAAATGCCTTCATTGATTCTTTCGCTAGCTGCCTTCATTTTTCATGCCACAAGGAAGATTAAAACAGTAGACGTGGCAGATTCCCTGTGGATTAAAACCACCACTGAGCTCTGCAATTATTGCGAATCATTCGATACGCCCTGGAGAAATTAGCCCCATGTGAACAGAACTTTCCTCTTTGTTATCAACAATATTTCATTATTTTCTCATTATTCTTCCTTCATCACATGTATGTGTAAATTTGGAACGTGCTCCTTTCAGTCCTGTTTTTATTCCTCTGAACTGTATGACTTCTCATCTCTATATTTTCTAACTGAGTTGAAACAGAGACATTTAGGAATAATTTCAGGAGTGAAAGGGCTAAACTCTTAAAATCATCTAAAAACATATTAAGTTTTTCCTCTTTAAAACTATTTAGTGCAAGGTTGCAACTACACTGTGAACTCTGTAATTAATCAAGTATATAACCCTATCTTTGTTTGTATTTAGATTATTTAAACTTCATACCAGAGAAATGAATACTACTGTAATACTAATTTGATTTAATTATCATCAGGATAGTAGACATTTGTGTAAACACTGACAAACACTGTTGACCAGATGAATACCTTATATTAACTCCTGCATAATAAGCAGACAACCTCACATATAACATGGGGAGATAAAAAAACAACTCACTATACTCAAAGATGAATGCCACACACTTGAAACACCTTGAACTATTGATGTGAGAGTACTGCATGAACGGTGATTATTTTGTAAAAAGTCAATAAAGCTCCAATAATGTGCTGGTGAAATGAATAGAAAAAGCCAAAAGTCAAAAGATTTGAAAGGAAGCAGCTTAGTTCTTAGTTCTCTTGTATTTCAGACCTGGAAGCTACATAAAGTATTCACTAGTACAATGCGTCAATTGTTCAGAGAAACAAGAAAAAAAAGAAAAAAAAATGGCCACCACTAAATATATCTTTTTTTTCAGACATGTGTCCACAGTCATGTGGATCAATAAAGCAAAGGCTTCAAATATGGCCAAATGATTATTATAGTGATGATGTTTCTCCTTCTTCTCTAAATTCCAATCGTGGGCTTTTTATTCTTTCTCAAATTTAAGATTTACTGTGTAGGAAGATGATACAGCTCTTTCAACAGTGTTGGGAATGCTGTGGTCATTGTTTTAGCCAAAGCTTTGAAAAGATCAAGAACCCACCTCCATTAAGGGAGAGCTCATTTGGTCCTGAGGAATACAGTTTGCTCAGTAACTCTGCATTGTATCTGGAATAAAGTAGGACAAAAAAACGCTGACATCAGGACCTCTTCTCTGGAAACTGTTAGATCTGCAGGAGAATCTGTGATCTAAAAAAAGTGACAGTCATTGTGTTAAACTTAGAAATGCATGACTTTTGCAATTAATAAATCAAAATGTACGCTCACCTCTTGTGATGCTATCACTGAGGTGCCTCCTGCCCATGCTTCTCAGAAACCTTTCATCAGTTGCCTTTGTGATAACACATTTTTAAGGAAACCTGGTGCGCTTTGGACAGTTTATTTAGTGAGGGAAGAAGATTTTTATCTACTAGCCATATACACGGGCATGTAGTTTTTAATGATTGTTTAACTGTAGGTCAAATAGCTGATGTTTATGGTTGTAATTTTATGATAAAGAAAAAGATTCTGCCCTTCCAATAAATGCAAGGGTGGTGAAAATATCCCAAACGCCAGAAAGATACAAAGATATGGGATACTGAGCGTTTTACATAACAAACATCCTCACTTCTTCTCCCCATTACTGCCGGTCCAAAACTGAGGCATGTCTCTGGGTGATCCTGGTAGCTACTATCGCTGGGTTAATGGGCCTTGTCCAAATCTTCTTTTTCCCTTAGTTGGCTCTATAGACCTATCCTGCACCCATCCCTGCTCCCACAACCCACTCCCGTCCCTGATCTAGCTGCACATATCCCCAGGACACACTCCACTGGTCCTCCTGGCTCTATTCATTTCATGCCCTTCACTCCACAGGCCACAAATCTCTCTTTCATTCTTTTGCCATCTTTTCCTGTGTACACTATTGCGACCTGCTTGACACATTGGCCCCTCTTCTGCACCCAAGATGTCAGTTCCCATCAGCGCTTCGTTTGAATCTCCTCCCCTCACACTAGTTTGGTTTTATTTCTATCTTTTTCTCATCTTCCATTAATTCCTTCCCTTCTTTCTTGCACATGCCCATCTATTTCGTTCCAAATCCAATAATGTGCTTTATTGGTGTGGTGTGTAATTCATTGCGTATTCCTCACGGTTGAGGTGTAGCACATTCAAATAAAATGTAGAACCTGTCATGCAGAAACATTACAGGACATAAATATTTATTCTCTACTCTTCGCTGCTGCTGCCTCCATCTTCATCTGTTGTTTTCCTTCCTCCCTCTTCCTGACTCGCTCTCTTCCTCTATTTTCTCCATAATTTCTTTGACTGCTCTTGTTCCAACCTGCGCTGGGTGAGGTCCAAGTCTGTGCCTGTGCTCACCCGCTGAGGAAAAGGCCCTTGTTTATCAAAGAAAAACACTTCTGAAAAATTGATCTGCCATATCAAAGACCTTGCTTCTCTATGAAAAAAAAAAATCCATTTCTGTGGCGCAAGCCAGACCAAACAACCATAAAGCTGATATGTCTTAGACAGTCCCTGAGGGACTGGTAGAAAAAACACATTTCAACAGACCACAATAGGATTGTAGAGGTAAGAAATGATAAACACTAAGAACAGAACAATCATCTTCTTGCATGTATTATTTCACATATCTCTCTAATTATCTCTTCATTTTCAGCGTGGCCTTTGAAGGGCAAAACCCCCTGCAGAGGTTCCTAGGGAAAATATGAATTATGTTCACTAACAATAAGACAAAATTTGTCAATTTGATCGGATTTTGCCCAGAAGCTTACAATTTTCAGAAGAAAAACAACTCATCACCATGGCTTAACTAAAATCTGTATTGAGTTAATTTGGTCATTAAGCTACACACCCAAAAAACAAAGCATCCTTAACAATAACAACAGAATCCCGCCAGCAAAAGGCTTTACGTTGTAGCAGAAATTCCACTGGCCGTAGCTTATCTTTCTGTTTTCCCACTGGCTGTTTATGATGTTGTTTCTCCTTCCTGTTGCTACATCCAACCTTCCCTCTTCTGTTACCACGATCACCAAAGCTGACTGTTCTATTAATGCATAGACCTGTAGCTCACATTGACGTTTCTTTTGACCTTACACAGCTTTGTATCCCTCTGTTTCATAAACACTGTAATTCTGACACGTCCAGGTGTCCGACGCGCTGAAATCAGCTTGTTGACACTGTCGTCATATCTGGGCCCTGAGTGACAGGGAAGCACTTCCTAGTAGAACTAAAGCCCATTGAAGTAGAGCATAGGTCCCACAATGCCTGGAGCCCTGAATCAGCACTGGGATGAGCGAGACAGGGCATCAATCATAGCGGTAGTGTGTCAGCCTTTTTTCTTTCTATGTAGTTTGCTGCAAGATCAGTTCAGGTCCTACAAATAAATCAGAGGCTGAATGACAATAGTTAGATCTTAATGGATGCTGGATTTTTACTGGAGTGGCAGATCAAGCTTGTTAGTTTCATTAAAAATGGAATTGGGAATTGACTCAGTGTGTGTGTATATGTGTGGTCATGTTTTTGTAGCATATGCACACAAGTGACTGATTCCCTCTCCTATAAATAAGCCCAACGGGGCTTTCGCCTAGCATCACATTGAGTCCGCGCTGTGCTGGCAGGATGTATGAGCACATGAGTGTCAAAGTATTTATGATGTTCTCCCTTGTATGTGTGCGAGTGCATCAAGATTGAGGAGGTTTGTGCTCTGATGCATCCATGTTTTCTCTGGCATTTCTCTTCTACCTGTCCTTGTTACATGACTTCTGCCTGTAGCTGGCACCACCTACAAGCCTGCTGTAATTAAAGTGTTTGATCTCCTTTCCTTCCCCGTCGAGACACAGATTTCCAGACCAGCAAACACCGCGCTATTGCCACCGTGATCAATGACTGAAGGAGAGGCGAGAGCCAGAAACTGACAGCGCAGAGATTGAACAAGGGGGTGCGGGGATAGCGAAGAGGGCAGCAGGTTGGGAGAGGAGGAGAGGAGGTTAGTTAAGAGGAAGAGTGAATGGGACAGAGGTGAAGTGAGAGCTGATGAAATAAGTTGAAGAATGTTCAGGCTCTTTCTTGGACTGCACATTTGGAGAAACATCAAATTCTCATTACTGCTAGTTGCAACGCTCACATTACGAGAGGCCACATTTTTCCAAGAGAGGCAAGTGCTTCACGCATCTCCCAAACCGGAGAACAATTTATTTGCTATATAAACTCCATTCCAACACAAATCAAATGTTGTGTAAGGGAAATCACATTTTAATTAAAGCGGCGCCTGAGCAGCAGCCTGCTAGAAAAAATAAATTATGTAGTGTAGAAAGAGCTGCGTCCACATGCACTGCAATTTTCAGTTGCATTAGTCAGTAAAAAAAGGGGGGGAAACCACATGATTTGCAGTCAATGCTTTAAAACTAAAGCTTAGCTGATGCAAATAAAAAAAATGTTTCGTGGGTTTTATGTTACCCTTGTGGCACACAAAATTGATTTTTCCGAGCTATACTTACTGAGCCGTATCCACGAAGAGATGATCCAGTGACACTCATGCAGTACGCAGGTTCATTTGCACACTTGGGCTACACGTGCAAACAAAAACACACAGGTGTAACAAGAACAACATGTTAATAACCACACACCTGAGCATGTGGGCGTCGAGAGAAACAGTTATAGCCGAAAGCAAATTTACAACAAACAAGAGCAAAAGATTAAATTTCAGGTAGCGGAGGAAAACAAACACACCGATTTTAAAAGAAGAAAACAAAGGCCTCTTCAACAAAGTACCGCAGCAAATCCCAGCTTGTTAAAGAAAACAATTTGAGAGTGTAACATTAAATGACTGAACAGAAGCCAGAGCTGAGAAGCTTGTAATCCAGATACAGTATGTCCTTTGTGTGTCTCACCACCAGTCATGTGTGATCCTTCTCCCCCAGCCAGATACAGTAGGAATAAAGCAGGCTCTGGCCACAAAGTGGAAAGTCCAATCATAGCTTCAGAGGATGATCTGAAGGGAGCTGTTTTCAAGCCACATCTGATGCGGAAGAGAGAATAACAATTGCAGCGAGTGGACTCAGCAGTGTTAGCGATGCGGAGGAAAACTGTCCCAGAAATGTCGGATTAGCAATACATGTTTTTAACTCGTCTGAAGGTTTTTAACTCGTCTGAAGGTCTGAATCTTGACCTTACTATCTTAGTTTAAACATTTTACTCAAAAATGGTCAAAGCATTCATCTGGTCCTGGTTTTTATGAAGACCAGATTAAAGTAGGAGTCCAGACATGAGCTTCTGAAGCCAAAAGAAACAAGCATGTGTACAGGAGCTTTTATAAAGTTGTCTTTGAACCACAAGCATGTTGTCACTAAAAGAAAACAAATTCAGACTAAAATGATTAATGTGAGAACAATAAAAAGGGTTTAATCCACATTATGTCTAAAGATATTTCCACTGTGTACAATTAATTCTGTACATGTACGACAGAATAATTGTTTTATTGTTAGGAGCCTTGTCAGTCTCTTCTGATCAAAATAGAACAAAAGGATAAAACAAACTTTAATAATATCCAGAAGGACGCCCTTTAACATCCAGGGTCTGATGATAGTGTCATCTTAACAAGATCTAAAGTACTTGTGTGAAGCATTTAGAAAATAGTTACAGATGATAATAAGTCCACCAAATGATCTGCACCTGAACTTTATTTTACCCAAATTCATACACTGTAAAGAAAATCACTTTGAATGTGCACTCACCACCCAGGCAATTTCACCTCGAGTGAGACCTGTTGATGGACAGAGATCTCTCTTGGAAGGCCAACATTACAATAGCAGGTAAGTCTGGCAGCTGGGTATTTAAAATAAAAGTGAGACATGTCAGGCGTGCCAGATGAAAGTATTTCCAAGACGAACATTATAAAACTACAGTTTGACAATCAACACCCTGTAAAGGCAAAGACCAGGCCTATAGGGATGATATGCTCTGGACAGATGAATCAAAGTTGTTCAAGAAGAACCTCCAACCAGCTGTGAAGGTTGGAAATGAATTCTACATAGTATCAAAGAGTGTGTGGGCTATGGAATCGTGGAGTCAAAGCCCAGATTTAAATCCCACCGAAACGTTGTGAGGGGATTTGGAGCAGGCTGTACATGCAAGAAAAACTTTCAAAGATCTTGGAGCTAAAAGAATTTTGCAGGAAGAAAAGGTCAATACTTCCATCAAGTTCATGTCAGAGACTCATGGACAGTTATGCAAAACTGCTGCAGCACAAGTACAGTAATTTACACACTAAAGCCCCATGCAGTCTTCTGATGTAAAGGTTGTGCAAAAAAAAAAGTTAATTTTAGCTCATGGCTACAGTTTAAAATAGCTGAATCCACATAAAGTATGATATACTGAATTATTGTTCATTAATGTTACATTGATGCAACTCTGTTTCCCAAAAAATATGTAAAATGTGAACAAATATCAGACTACTAGAAAATCACATTTTAAAGTGAGAACACAAAGATAACTATATAAAATTGCACAGGTTGTGTTGCGTGGAGGATCCAGCTGCAATATAGGCAACATGTCCAGCTGACATAAGTATTTTTTGCTTTGAAAAAAAAAAATCCTAATAACACAAGCAACCAGATGGTTATGAAACTCCTGAAAGTTTGATTTGTCAGGCAAAAGAATTGCTCAACATTTTACCGGAGTGGCTCCTTAACAACCCCAGAGAAGGCTAGAGCATTTGGAGATCTTGTGTAATACGTGGTTTTCTTTGCAAGTTGACTTGCATTTGTGGATGTGTTGATGAAACGTGTGTGACAGTTAGTTCCTGGCTCTATGCCTCTTATTGATCTGGCTACTTGGTTGGAGCAATATCCCTCTGGCTGACTGGTCAGTGTGAATGACTGTCATCTGGAAATTTGTGGGTTCAAGTCCCACCTGGGCCATCTTTTGTACCTCCACAATTATTTATCAACACCCTCCTTCCTGCATTTTCACTTTGAGAGACATGACTCTGAAATTGCTGAGCTGTGTAGGAATCCATAGCTCTTTATAGTTCTTTCTATTTTTTTCCCCTTTTCAATAACTCTGAGTGCTAATTTAAATAATCATTTTCGAAAGAGACGTTTTCAGTCTCAACATTTATTTGTTGACTCTTTGCTTCATTTTTCATTCTTACTTTGGTTTCATATGGTAATAAATCATCATCATGTTCAAACAATGTCTTTTCTGGGAAATAATTTTTAGTAAATGCACTCTCATCACTGTTCTCTGTAACAACGATGCAAATACTGACACCTTGAGCAGATGCAGCTCCCTCCGCCGATACTACTTCCACCTTAAATGGTCTGTTGATCTTTGGTAAAACTGAACTTTATGGATGCATATTTTTTCCCCCGGCAGACTCATTAAAATTGCTCTTAAAACCCTTTCTCACCCAACAGACCTGAAGCTGAAATGTAACCTGTATACAGCGTGCCATCTTGTTATAGACTAAGGTGGGCAGATTGTCTTCTGCTCTGGTTTAAATTCAAAGGCAGCAGAAACCAAAGAAAGACCAGCACACTGAGCTGCAGGTGGGCCAAGCAAACTGAACGATGGCAGGCTCCGTCTCAGTGGCATGCTGATGGCGTTTGATGCATTTCTCGCTTCTTCTTCTTCTTCTTTTATTCTACTTCTTTGCAAACACAAAAATACACACACACACTGAAAAACCCACAGGACAAACAGAGGGCATAGGCAGACCTGCTCAGACCCAAGTCGTGTACCTGCCTTGTAAATTCCCTGACATCTGTCTTCTCCCTCTAATATACACTCTCACACACACACACATGCACCTCTCCATCTGGCCCCCTCCACCCCTCTTTTCCCCTCTCCTGAAATCAAGCAAGCCAGCCCTCCCAGATCCACATTCCCATTCTCCCCAACTCGGTGGCTGGCCGACCTTGGAGCAGTGAGAACAGATCAGAGACAGACAGGGAGGGAGAAGAAACCACTATTCATCTTCTGTCGGCATGCCAGCCTGGCCAAACAAGCTTGGGGAAACAATGCCTAGCGAGGGAGAGCTGCAAGCATCACAGCCTGAGTGGCACGATCCGTCAAATTACCTGAGCTCTCTGGACTGTAGCCCCATATCGAGAGGCTGGCTGTAGGCTTGTGACTGAGCACATGCACACACGTACACACACACACACACACACACACACACACACACTAGTCCCTTACAGCAACATGGGATCACAGTCGTCTCCGTGACATTTGTTTTTGGCAAAGTGTTGTGTCTCCGTTCTTGATGCCTTAATGCTTTTGACCTTGTTTTACCCCAGGGTCCCTAAACGACTTTCTTCTTCACGCTACTCCTTCAAAAATCTCATACTGTTTTAGCTTTGTCCTTTTTTTTTTAAAGAAGACACAAGGGAGTTGGAGCTTTCTATTTTCCTTCCTCCCTTCTCTCTTTTGCCTGTCTAAATGAAGCCAACTCATCTTTCGCCACCACTCCTCCCCCCACCTTGCTGGTTGCATCATCCAAGTCAGTATGAGGGCTTTTTTTCCTCCCTTACCCTCCTCTCTGTTATTTCATTCCTGTCTCATCCTCTGCCTGTATCCTCTATCTGTTATTGGCTTTTTAAAAGTTATTGTCATTCCAAATGGCACTTCTTTGGATTCACTGTATTCCTTTTCTTTCACGGTAATCAGTTTGAAAATCAGTGCAGTGTCAGGAACAGTGTAGCCAAGTTGTTTGGATCATTCTGCCTTAATCTGTGAGGTGGAGGAAATCTTTGCAGACTTTGGAGCGTGCTAGTCTGGAGTGGATTTATGTTTTAAGTGAGGCACAGAAGGTAGAGAAGAAAGAGATATTACATTCGAGAAATATAGTGCTGTACGAAAATACCCCAAGCACAGAGGATGAGACAGAATAAAGAGGCTCAAAGTCATAATACTGTTCTTCATGACTCATTGATGAGTTATATTTCAAAAAGCACCAGTTGAATGAATGGTTACGTTGTCCCATGGTGGCGGATGATTCCCAGCTTCCCCAAACTCCTAAATTCAAAGAAATGGCTTGAATAAAACCTTCATCAGAGAGTGATATTCTTGGTAATCATTTGGTGTCCGTAATGCAAATTTTTATCGTTAATTTTTCCAGGTGTTCAGCCAGAAAAAAAAGCAAAAGTCCCTGGTAAATTGTCTTGGCTTTGTTTTGTGTTGTCGTGATAGTAAACAAAAAAAATGGCAAAAGGTCTTTAGCTTTTACAAGCTCAAGCGTCAATACTTTACCAGCCCTGCTAGAATTCCCTGCTAGGCGGCATAAAACAGGAGCAGAAGGAAGTCGACTTTTACACAAGTTAGCTCCAAGGCCCTTATCTGGCCACAAACAATTTATAGAGGAGATGAGAAAATGAAAAGCGTGGCTGTTTTTTTCTTTTAGACTTAGTAAGTTTTGGCCTTGACAGCTTCTCAGCACAGTGAGTGTATTTTCAGGTTTGTGCTGCTTGCATTTATTGAGTGTATAAAAATGTGTTGCCTCACATATAAGCCTTGGCCTCTGGCAACAATAAATTTAGCTTTTGATTAATTTTTTTATTCAAAATAATGAACAAATGCCAGATAAGGAACCTCCAGTGAATATAATAAGATATTAGTAAACAGCAACTTTTTGTAACTTCAATCGCCTGCAGATAGGGATGTAAAGACTGTGAATGCAAACAAGTAGATGACACTCCAACACCCACTCACACTGGATTACTGCATACTGTTATGTGTGTTTGACTGACTTTCTAATCAAAAATATTTAGCCATTTCATGCTGGAGAATCTGGTCTATGGGTCAGGCCTGCATCTGGCAGCTCTATTTAATAATCTATTAACAATACTAACCTATGACTCTGTTTGGAAGCCACTGATTAAAGCAAGTACAGGAGCACACCTGGCAACCCCCTCTCACTCCTGAATGGCTGGACTCATTCAGGATGTGAAGTGAACAATGGTGGATGGCCATTAGGTATGACAACAATGAAATAACCCAAACTAATGGAGCCTTGATTGGCACAATCTAGGAGCAGGAAACAGCTGGGGGTATCCCTGCTCCCCTTCTCAAACCTAATTCTCTCCATTTAGCTCTTACTGCAGCAGCAATCACAGATGGGATATATTTTTTGAGGGAAAACCGCACTCAAGGACCTAAGAGATCCCCTCCAGAGCACTGTGCCACACGGTAGCTATTTGACTTCCGGAATCTGATTGGAAAACACTTGATTTGGGTGTGGTGATTGGTTGCAACAGATGATTCACACACACACACACACACACATATACACACACACACACACACACACACACACACACACACACACACACACACACACACACACACACACACACACACACACACACACACACAC
>JAVQJG010293208.1:0-14619 GCA_036024015.1 Craterocephalus amniculus | reverse complement strand
TCTCTCTCTCTCTCTCTCTCTCTCTCTCTCTCTCAGCCAGACACAGTAGGGAACGTGCTGGCAGCAGCATCTGGAGAAGTTGCACCGGGGGTTTGACGGTCCAACACCGGGAGGGGATTTTTCTGAACAGAGATTTTCTGCACATTGTTGGAGATGCAGGGGAACTGCAGGATCCTGTTCTCGCACATGTGCAGCTCTAGCTTCCTTCCGCTCTGGATCTTCATCGGCTTGAATGTGGTTGAGGTGGCGGGGTCCCAGCAAGGGATCCCTCTGTCAGTGTGAGTGAGAATTAAGTGGCCATACAACTTTCATTTGTATATGTGTGTCTATGTTGCTGTTTTTCGAGGGGAGATTAAAAGTCTGTTGAAATGCAGGACGAGGAGCTTTACATTGGAATTCACTTCAGTTGGAACAGAAAATGTCACTTTTTGGTGGAAGGATCTGGGAAAGGAGTTTAGGCTAATCCCTGTTTGACTTGGATTTCTTCTTTAAACAATAGTTCAATTTTTTTTTAATTTTATAGTCACAAGGTTTTGCTGATATTATCCATCATGGTCAAACTGACTTAAGTCATCAGTATGAGGTTGTGACAGTTTATTGGTCGAGGGAAACAATTAAAAGTAAGAAATTAGATTAATATGGTCAAAAGGGAAAATAACACAGGGCATAACTGGATATCAACTACAACTGGCTGCTTCTTCTGATTTAAAAAACTCCAGAAATAGAGTAGTGCCATTAGATTCTTCTTTGTGTTTGCCTGAACAAGACAGGCATTTTTAAAAATTAATTAATTTGGTATGACTTTATCTATAAGTTTTTTTTTTTAAAAGGAAACAAATTCTTTTTCACACTATATAAACAAACTGATGTTTTAAATGATATGTCATTCAAGATGCTAAAACTAAAATCATAATTAATCTTTTACAGGTTGTAATTTCCACTGTAATCTCATAGTCATTGATGTTATACTGCAGAAGTGCATAGAATTGTTGGCAAATCCTCATGCATGTCCAAATTACTGAAGTTTTTTCCCAAAAAGGCAAAATCCATATAAAACTTTAAGAAAAGGGAATAATACAAGGTCAATACAATCTTATTTGCAGTTAAAACTGTAAATGACATCTTTACATGGACTTTCAAGGCATAAGATCACAGAAATTGATGCACTGTGTGTCTTTAAAAAACAGGCAAGGAAGAAAAGAAGTTCATCTGAATTTACATCCCAAAATCTGATCTAAAATGCATCAATTTATGAAAACAATATTTAAAACAAAGAATATCAGCTGAAATACAAAATCGTTTTCTGTGCCTTAAGCAAAAACTTCACAAAATATAAAATTTTGGCAAAGTTGCTGATGAGGGGTTTTTTCATCCGCATTGCATAACATCAAACATTGTATTCTTCTTTTCTTTGAAACCCTCTTTAATTTACTGTCATACCGCATGATTTTTTTTTCATTCGATTTTTAGGCTCTTTTCTTAAAGCTAAATTTAAGTTTGTGACTTAGCCTGACCTTAGTTTTACAATCTACTGCTCCTGGAGTCATTTACATTTTAATGGAAACTCCAGTAACTACAGTACATGTGATCAAAACTGCAATCATTTATCAAGTGAAGGTCAGGACCACCGGACCATGATGTTCATCTTTTGACTGATTGCGTCAGTCAAAAGGTGAAGAAGACTCATCAGCAGAGGATGACAGGGGTTTGTGGGTAGACATTGATTAAAACTGACATCATACTTGTCTGTTATCCTTTAAAAAAGAAGTTATTTCAGCTTCTTACTGTTCTGTACATTTCTGGTTTTGTCCAATTTTTGCAGGGACTCTGTTAACCGGGCTTTTGTCTTGTTTTGTCATTTTATTGTCCTAGTGTGAAGCTTTGGGCCTCTGCATTTGGTGGGGAAATTAAATCCATTTCAGCAAAATATTCTGGATCCCAGTTACTGCAAAAGGTACACTTATTTCTTTTTCTTCCTTGTATGAACATAAATGCGCCTTTGTCTGATGATCATGTGGTTAAACCCATTGTGCGCTGTAATGCTGTGTTCCCTCTTTAATGGCTGCAGAGACATTTAGGTGTCTCAGCTGATGCGTTATTTTAGAAGAGACTCAGGTGTGTTTCATAGACATAAAAAGCTGCCTGTGTATGTGTGTGTGTGTGTGTGCGTGTGTGTGTGTGTGTGTGTGCGTGTGTGTGTGTGTGCGTGTGTGTGTGTGTGTGTGCGTGTGCGTGTGCGTGTGTGTGTGTGCGTGTGTGTTTAAGTGCGTCCATGTGTTTGTACTTGATACGGTCCATTAACCACAGCGCTGATTCCCCTCTCATCTCATCTCTCCAGTGAACTCTCTTGAGTCAAGAGCTTAAACCTCTGGATATGAATGCGACAAGGAGACAAATTGAATAAGTGTGGCTGGGTTTGCTAGTGTGTAGATATATATGTGTGTGTGTATGTGTGTAGTAAGGTGGACGGGTATGATATGATGAACAAGTGAAATCTACAGAGAATGAGCGATGATCCAGAGCTGTGGATTTAGCTTTCTGACCACCTGATGGCAGAGGTGTGCACGCTCACAGGCCTCCGATTTAAAAAGGTGTGCAGAGTGAACTCAGGTTGATGAATGGTGAACTGTCCAGTCCGCTTAAATGGGACTAGACCAGAGGCTATGGAGTAAACAGCTGGAGGAGCTGTGCTCTATGAATGCTGAATAGTTGTACTACACAACATGTTGCAGGTTATGTTTTTTTGGAATATATCAAGATTGAGTAAAAGAATTTAAAAAGAAAACTTCTGTGCAACATTAACACAAATGTTCTGACTTTAAAGGAGTTAACTTATGCATAAAACTTACAAGTTGTGCATTTTCTGTCTTTATATTTTCTGGGAAATTGTAGATATTTAAGAACTTTCAATCCAATCTAAGCTCACAGGAACTATGAAGCTCTTTAACTAAAGAACTCAAGCAGAGCAAACAAAGAAGGTTGACAAGATAAAACATTGATACAGATTATTGTTCTGTAAAATTATTATTGCATGAATGACATTGAGGAAAACTGTTAGTTTAGGAAAATGCATCTATTTTATACCAGGGGGGAAAAACTTATATGCTAAAAGTCAACATTCTACATATTATTAAATATTATTTTGTTCTGCATTTTTTCTAAAAGAGTGTTATGCTCTGACATGGATGACCAATGAAGAAGAAAAAATACTGCAGTTTTATGATAGAGTTGTTATATGGATAACGTGATGTCTTTCCTTCCAAAGATATTCCCTCATGGTTTAGTAAGAAACAGAAAGAAATGTTCAATTTTTTAAAAAGGCATGTTTTTCTGCTGGTTTGCACTGGCTCCATCAGTAAAATATCCCCCAGAAACCACCAAATCCCCTCAGTGTTTAGTTTAGGTTTCGGATTTATCCCCTTTGCCATGATTTGAAATTATGTGAACAAAATATAAGCTTGTATTAGAATTTAAATTATGGAAAACCAGAATAATTTTACAGTATGGGGTACAGAGATCAAGATGCTTCCTCTTTAACAGTTTAAAAATCCTGATGACAATGTTGAGGAAACATGTAATTGGCAAATAGAGAGAAGAAAGAAGTCTCATTCTGAACATTTTATACAAAGTGCCGAGAAAAGGACAAATATGGTTAAACAAAAACAATTTCATCCACCTGAGAGTAAAGAAATAGTTGCTCAAGTAAAAGGTGCAGTTTTCTTATGCATAGACATGTAAACAATTTACAGCTGAAGATGCTTTTTTAAAACGCCAGCAGACTGCATGTGTCAGGAGCCTTTCTTCTGTGCAATATTTGTTTCAAGTTTCCTAAAGTTTTGAGAGTTTATTAAGCTGAGTGGGTTGACATGCCCTTCTTAAACTTGTATAAAGTGGAATGTAAGAGTTCTTCAAGACATCAAAGCCTCAGTTAAAATGAAGAACTGTATGTTTCGTGTGAACTGGTGTCTAACATACATCCTGCTGTAAGACTGGACTTCATAGTAATGTCAGTGGAAACAGTGTGCATAGAAAGAAAATAATAATGAGACTTTATGCGTTCCACTACAAAAGCTCAGGTGACAAATTTTACCTTAATCTTGATCGCCGTGATACGGAACATTGTATTTCTTAATCTTCTGCATTGAACAAACCCACTTTTTCAGGAGCTGTGGTCCATCTCAGCGCCCCGTGCAGGGACCAATTCCACTTCTGATGGCGGTCCTCCAGTCAAAGGAAGTAGGATGAATCAGAAAAACTCGGCAGCTTGTCCTGGAATGTGGGAAGAAAGCGCCGTGCCTAGAGGAAGCCCACGTAAATACGGGGAAAGTGTGCAAACTGCTTTCAGAAAACGGCTCCAGGCTCAAATCCCAGGACCTTCTTGCCCCGAGGTAACGGTTCCAAGAAGAGTTCAGATCAAATGTGCAGTGTGAACTGAAGCAGTATATGTCACCAAACATGCGTTTAATTTGTATGCAAAAGCATATTTTCCATCTGCCCTGCAGATTTGTTCCTTTTTTCTCTGTATGTAAGCACTTTGCTTGTGTTCTTGTTCATGGAGACATGTGTGGAGAAAGCTGTGCGGATCCAGTCAGCACAAAGCAGTGAGCTGTGAGGGAACTGACGGGTCGTTAGGGGCTGGTCATTAAGGCTAATCATTAGCTGCTTCTTATGATGATTTTCCCAATTTCACTATGATTTCTGTAAGATGGGGAAACACTGAGGATCCTCAAGCTCCCAGCACTCCTACACTGGTCATTACACTGATCAATAATCATGATCAGTGTTTTTGATGGATGGGGCTCAACCTCCACTTGATAACTCGAGGGCTTGGAAGGAGGGAGGTTGGGGTCTGGGTCGGGACTGGGGACTCTGGTTGCTGGGGCGAGGAGGACAAGCGTGAAATGAACTGTTCTGCTCCACTGCAAGTCCACACTCTTCCTTTCAGTGGGTAATTTGTCGCCTCATGTATTGGTGTGTGTGTTTTTTGTGTCTATCCTGTTCACACAATGTGCACTGGCTTTGAATGTGTGCTATGAGCCTATTGTGGCCCATGTTTATTTTTGGATAAGGTTATTAGAAGTGTGCATGTTGTGGCTGACTGGGTAGTACGAGGGGATAGGGTTTTTGGTTTTTATTTTACATGTGTGTGTACAGTAAGTGTATGTTTGTGTGTGTACGTGAGGCAGATGTGGGGTTATGTAATGTTATATTCCTCTAAGCTGTGACGAGCATTGTTCTATCACTGGAGGTCCTGTGCATCCGGCAGAATCAGCATTATGTGAGGTGTACTTCATTACACAGAGTTGCCCAAGCTTGACACGTTATTATCTTTCTCCTGTGCTTTGACTCCATTTCAATTACCCTCTTACCATGCATAGCCTTCATATCCAGCCCCGCCCCCACGGCCACCCAACATGGCCATCTCCAGCCAATGGAGAGAGAGGCGCGCATGTGCCGCCTATAAGTGCGACCAGATAAAGACTATCAGTCATTCTGTGTTGCAGCAAAGCTTTTATCAGCCATTCATCTGAGACTGGCCGCATGCATCTTGTCAGCCAGCATGTGAAGGCTTATAAGCCCTGTTTAACAATCACCCAGCACTCTGGTGTGAATGTGGTGGAACAATGGGGTGCTGATATGTTGCAGAGTACACATAAAAACAGAGATGATCATCCTGTTGTTGCCCTTTCTTGTCTTTTTAATTGACATTTACAGGTAATATCAAGAAATATTCCAGTGGTACAAGGTTTGCACTTGTCCCACCTGTCAATTCTGTTCTTTTCTTTCTGACTGTTTCTGTTTTAGAAACGTAAAGAATTGGAGAAGTCAGTCAGAGTGGAAGAGATTGATGGTGTGAAACTAGTGAAGAATCTGGCTGTGAAGATGGCAGAAATGTTCCAGAAAAAATCTGAGGCCACAAGGGTATGTGAAATTTCTTCAAAATGCATTCTGGATTCACATGACTTAGGTTTGTATTTTGTCGCTGGTTCTCCCTGAATCGTGTCTGAACCACTGTTATTTTCTTGCCATAGAATATCATGAATTATTTGGAGATGTGATAGGTGAGAATTTCATTGTCAGAGTTGTGGTGGCAGTAACTGGCACGTTGGTTTGTACAGAGGCTTAACCAAACTGCCGGTGACAAAATAAAAAGAAGAAATTATGCAGAAAATCATGTATTAATATTTCGCTAAACACCCAATGAGAATGATTTATCTCACTGACGTGGTTGATGCTAGTTCATACTGAATCAGCTAATGAAACTATAGTTCAGATGATCACCACAGACCTTGGACAGATGTTCACTACTCCATACAGTTTCATTTACAGGGAAGTCTTTACAGTACGGTTTACAGAAGGAAAGAAGAATACACAAAGTTCTGATTTGCACAACTGCTTTATATTGTATTCATTTCTGAACATTCCTGTAGTATTTTAGTTTGAGTAAGTTGGCTGGTCATCATTTTTTCACCATTTAGCCATCCACATGCCCTGCTTGTTTTCTAAGACATTAATAATTAAACAGCTTAAAACCTCAGGATTATTTTTGTTGTGATGTTTTTTAATGATATTCTATCTTGTAAAAAGTTGTCATTAAAAGTAACAAACCAAAGCTGTCATATGGAAAAGATTATTCTCTCAGCAGGTAATTGACTGTTAAGCATAATATGGAAATGCTCAAGTAAAACCCAAATATCTTAAATTGCTATTAATAGGCTATTTCCCACCACTGGCTGTTCGATTACCATACTGATGAAAAGCCTGGTATCTTAACAGTCTGACATCACGTGATCTAATTTATGTTTATTTAATTATTCAGGATTGGGGTGAGAATAATTACACGGATAATTCCCTTTCGTTCACTCTTTAATTGGATATATTGCAACTCAGAATGTTGTCATTTGTTATTTTTGGAAAGATAATGTTGAAATGGGGAAAAACAGATATTAGGCCGTAAGTTTGAATCCGAGGCTGTTTCAGCCTTTTCCTTAGCTCATTAAGCCTGATTAGTCCCTAATGTGTACAGGTTAATCAACTTGTAATTTCTGAGGCCGAATTTGCCAATGTGTTGAGGTAAAAAAAAAAAGAGAGTCTCACATCAGCCTCCCAGCAGCAGCCTGTCTGCGACCTCCAAGCTTGGAATCGCTTTGATGTGAAACCTCAGTGGGCGCTGCAGAGGAATGATAAGGTTTATCTCCCTGCGCCTGATCCCATGTGAGCGATAAATCATAACAATTAAGGGTGTACATTACATTTAAGGGGGAGTTTTTAATTTGATAAACTGAATTCTGAGAGATAAGTAAGACATTTTTTGATACAAAGCAATGGGGAAAGAAAACAAAAATCAGAGGCGTTAAATTTGCACCAGAACAAGATCGACGGAAATCAGACTGCGTCATCACTTTGCTTTAAATGAAACTGCGAGTCATTGTTGTTTTTTTACTTGTTTTGTTTCTTTGGATTTTGCTTTTATACCGTTGCCCCTGCTGTGAAGCTGAGTTGTACTGGCTGACCGCCGCAAGGTACATTTCACAAGAAGGAAATTATTACGCGCAGGCCCGGGGTTCTCCATCTGAATCAGGAGACATTAAATTCAGTTCATGATGCTTTTATTTGCCCGCTGCTGACAATACTAGATCTCGCTATGAGGTCAATTGAATTTGGCCACCAAAGCTCAGCAGTCGCTGGAAAAAGCCCCAGTTGTGTTTATGTAGCAGTTATTTTTGACACATGTGACAGATGTTAATTACCTGCTTGGCTCTCAGGGCGAGAGTGATTCCAGGTAGCTAAAGGTGGCATTTCCCTGGAAACACAGAGCCAAGCACATTTTTCCAGAATCCAGTTATTATGGAAGTTATTGCAGCTTTGGTGAGCGGGAATTCCGCTCCAACATGCCAGAATCAATCACTCCACTGCTGCAACACAATGTATACGTTTCCCCTTTTTTAAATAGAAACGTGTAGGCTACGCATACTAACCATAATATTAACCTGGCAAAGATGGTCTATATCTATATCATCTGTATATGAATACAATTGAGATGCGTGAGTAATGATGCGTCAAAAAGCGAAAAAAAAAACACTTTTTGTTACAGTAGGTTTGGGAGAAATCGTAAAAAATCTCAGGCTATATTTTGTTATAGAATTTTAACAGTAGAATTTTAAGATGATTTAGATAGGCCTAAATATGCTATAATGAATGGTAGCTGTGGCAGCAAATGGTAGGCCTGCTGCACGTATAACCCGGTGTTTTCTTACTTTCAGCGGCTGGTGGAGGCAGCAGAAGAAGCGCACCATCAGCACGAGGAGAATCCTTACCTGCAGGTGAGGCTTGACCAGTACAAAAGAAGAAAAAGAGGGGGAGCAAATGATTAAAAATGTGGTGCGTCACTATGTTGAATCATTTTTATTTTGTCGGGGGGTGGAGAGGCTGCAAGGTGAGAGAAGGGCAATAGGCCCTGGAAGTTTTTAATTGCGTTGGCGTTGTCCTCTCTCTGCCCTGATGTCCTGTCAGCGAGGTGATACATAACGCATCTTTGACGCAGTGCCGCACACGTTGGCTGATCACTTTCATAACTCACTCTGACTGAATTTAGGTGTAGCTTAATGGCATTATTAAGAAAAAACACAATGTTGCAGCTTTTATGTGCAGTAACTGAATAACAATAGAATGGAGATTAAGAAATTATCCTGTGCACGAACAATTAAAAGCTGAGATGAATAGAACTAAGTCACTATTATTGGTTAATCCAGATACAAAGAAATAAATAATAATAAAAGAAATAGAAACGGTAGACCCGCAATAC
Source organism: Craterocephalus amniculus (assembly GCA_036024015.1). Taxonomy (NCBI): domain Eukaryota; kingdom Metazoa; phylum Chordata; class Actinopteri; order Atheriniformes; family Atherinidae; genus Craterocephalus; species Craterocephalus amniculus. Next base: position 5,813 of record JAVQJG010293208.1, on the reverse strand, counting down.
GTCTGAGCTAAATCTAATTATATTTCACAGGATATGCTTTTTCTCGGGACATTACTTAGCGCCTCTCATTGCGGATTTCCAGGGCGCGCTGAGTTTCCTCAGTCTCTGCAGAGGGAATGCAGTATTTCTGCTCTCCCTCTCTCTGTGCAGTGGACAAAGATAAATGAAACTCTTTTACGGGGCGCATTGTTTCACTTACATGGCTCTAGATTGGAAAACCCACTCGAGCAACAAAACACAGAAATAACGGCAGCACTTTGCAGTTAATAGAAGCATTTACATCATATAGATATGAATACATTCAACCCTCTTCTTTCTCCGTTTCTTTGCTTTTTATGTTGCATTTATAGGACAAAAATATGTTAAATTGAAAAAAAAAACACAAACAGTATTGAGTGAGAATTTTTGTCTTTGTCAAACTCTGAGGTCAGCTTAGAGGCTGCTATGGTTAAAGCCTCACCCAAGATTGTTAATGGATTCTTTTCACGCACTTTGATAATGTTCATCTCGTCATAAAATGAAATATTTGCAAATTTAGGGTTTTCTTTTTTCAAGAAAAGTTTTCTAATCATACTTGATTACAAGTAGGCTACATCTGACTTTCAGATAATTACGAAACTAAATATTCTGGAGAATAGGCTACATGTCAATTAATTTTCTTTGTTATGGTTTAACACAAACATCTTTAAGTTACATGTGAAAAATATTTAAGTTTGCAGAATTGTAACACTGACATTCTTTCTTTTATTTTGAACAGAAAAACTGTGCGTCTCTATTGGATTTTATGAGTCCAAACAAAATCATGGCTTTAATGTGTAAAAAGGTTCAATCATATCTTTACTGATAAAATAGGCTTTATTATTTTAATGCAAGCAATGAAGAGTAGAGCTACTGTCAAACAACCCTGATTGTCATGCTGGCATTTAAGCTTAAAAGCCATAAAGAAAAACAGCAATGAAAATTCAATATCCACCTGTGATAATGATGTGATGTCATGATATCACTCCCTGTGACATCATTAAGGCAACCGTGCCTTCTCCAACACCACACATTTTTCACACGCCATTAAACTGACCACAGAAAGATAAGCCAGCTGCTTTTATCTTAGCTGCTTCCTCGGGGCAGTCTGATGTTTTCCACTGACCTGCGTCCAGCCTCAGGTTCAAGGGTCTGCAGATCAGATCTAATGTCTATGTTCAAAATACTTTCCTACATGTCTTTTTGGTTTAATCTTTTTCAAACAGAATTATCCAGTGGAAATGTCCCCAACAAACCTGAAAATGTTTAAAGACTCTTTTATATTCGAAAAAAAAATTTTTTTCTGTTGCCAATATTTGACAAAATAGATCAACTAAATGAAAACTTTTTAAACTGTTTGATGTTGTAGGGTTTACTTTAGTCTATTCTGGAGAATATTTGAGGCTTAAAAGTTAGCAATTGAATTATCATAGTTTTTTGCAATAAAAAAGAAAAAAAGGAAAATAGTCTGAATGCTTTAGAGCCATATTTTCCCCTCCAATTTCTGAAAAACTGGCAGCATTGTTAATTAAAATCAGATCAAGAAAATTAATTTACCTGCATTAATTGTGGAGTATAAATTCATCTATACTCCACATAAACAGCTCACTGTACTTTTTTGCTGATTTACTTCATGTTTTTGCTGATCACACTACAACTTGGTGTTTTGATCTTTTTTACGTTTTCCCTTGGACAATCTGCTGTGCTGCTAGAGAAAAAGAGTTACTAAGAAAATTAAATAGCTGGTAAAGACATACGTGTGGGATAAGTCTTAGCTTCTTATACAGAGCAAAGCTTAGTGAAAACCATCATCTCCAGTTCACAGAGCCACCTGGTTGTACAGGAAGGCCCCTACAGATCGCTGCGGCACGGCCTCCAGCTAACTGCAGCGGTGTAGTCAGTGGGCCGTCTCAGAGAGCTGCAGTGTCCAATGGTCTGCTCTACAGTAATAACCCCTGGTGGTTAACGTGCTTCTCTACAGCATTCAGGTTTTGCTGAGTGTGCACGTTTTTCTCCCCCAGCTGCTCCCCCTCCACAGCTCCTCCCTCCTTCCCTGCACACCACCGCAGCTCGTCAAAGAGCTGCTCAGGCGTGGTATGAGCTGTCAGGGGCTGCTTGATGGTGATGCTTGCTCGGTCTCCCCCGAGAGTGATGCTGTAGAGTCCATCAGCCATCTTTCCCTCTCTCCCTCCCTCCTTTCTTTCTTCCATCTCTGCCATCTCCCTCTTTCTCTCAGTGAAGACAATAAGGACTAGAGGCCATAGAGAGGCCGCTCAGACAGGATGAGTGAGTTTTTCTTGTGCAGCAGCAGGCAGTGGAGGACAGGGCAAACTGTTGAGAGCTCAGGTTTTCTTTGCCCATAGTCAAAAATGTTCCCCCAATAATTTCTTAATTTCAGAAGTGGCAACGGCAAACGGTTTTGTGATTCTGAATAATTCTGAAAAAAGAGAAAAAGCTGCAACCATAACTTTGTTATAAAGTTTACTCTCATTAATTTATACCTGCATTGCTCATCACTGAGTTACGAATTGTAAACCAGTCAGCAACTAATTCCTCTGCTCCCGACATCAGTATGCTGAAATATTCCTAAGCTAGTTTATGACAACTAATACAGATTTTAAAACCTCTTGCAGGCAAGGGATTTTTGTTTTAGGATTTGTTAAGTTGTATAAATAGAAGTCTACATTCCCTTTCTCTGAGTTGATTAATGCTCAAATATGATACTGTGTGATCCTCAGTGAGCAGAATTGAAAAAAACATACTGTTGATTTAATGATTATGTTTTAATAGCATGTACTGTAATACCTCTGAGAGGAGCACCACTCCAAAAATAATATACTCATAGAGTTCCTAAGTCATATTGTAATTATACTGCATATTTTCATGGATTGACAGACTGGTGTTCAACAAACATGTGCTAAAACTGACACCTTCCTGTTTAATTTCTATCAACAGCTGACTACTTAAAGAAAGAAAAGGCAATACATGAAAGAAAGTTTTCTGGTATGTTAAGTAAAAGTGTTGCAGAGCTACAATGACCAAAGCCATTTTTTGGAAAAGTTGAAACATCCAGCCCAAGACCACTGTAGACCTACCTGCTCTGAAGCACGGCAGTAGCAACATCATACATGGGCTGTTTTATAGCCAGGGAAAACGTGAATTATTCAAAGTGGATGCAATGACTAATGAGACTAACTACCTTAGAAATGTTGAGCATATCTTTAAACCATCAGACATCTGGAAACATGCACACTGATAAATAAATATTCAACGAGAGTCCAAATATTTCCTTTAATTCAAGTTATGAGTGAAATGTTCTACTAAAAAAGTGAAGTTTGTCCAATGAAATCACACACTGAATTCCTACTACGAATCTACTGTGCTGTCTATACATACTGTCTCAATATAGACTTTAAAGACATTTCATCAAATAAAACCTTAAATATTGTTATATACTTAAGTTATAGTACACCAGCTCTCTCACAACTTAGGTTAAAAACACCTGCCTAATATTTTCTGCACTCTCTTTTTGCAGTATGAGTACTTCAACGCTGTGCTGATAAATGAAGTGGACGAGGAAGGCAATAACGTGGAGCTGGGAGGAGAGTTTATCCTAGAGCCCAATGACCATTTCAACAACCTTTCAGTCAACCTGAGCCTCAGCGTTGTGCAGGTCCCCACAAACATGTACAACAAAGGTGAGAAGTTTCCCAGCCTGCCAAAAGGAAGAATTATGCGAGCGTTATTTACCTACAGTAGAGGAAGCTGATGAAGAGGGAGAGCAGAGGAAAGAAGAAAGTAAGCGGTGAAAGTGAGAAATGGTAGCTGGAGCTGCATCAGTGTCACAGGCTGAGGAAAGCGGAGCTGGAGGATCGATAACAGTTCTGCCATAAAAGCAGACCTCTGTGAAGACATTGTTCATATGGTAGCTTCTCAGTCAGTTCCTGTTGTCGCTTCGCTCTGTGCATCGTCCTGGTGGCTTTTGTTTGGCTGTAATGAACTCCCCATAACTCTCCGCGCACAACACAAAGGGAGGCGAGTCCAGCAGGAGGAGGGAAGGGGGAGATTTAGTCACAGCCATTGTATCTCCTTCAGTGGGAGTCAATAAGGGACAAAGGTCAAGCATGCAATCAGTAATGGTGACCAAGCTGGTAACTATTATCACCATTTAATTCACTTGTCACTTGATTGCCTCTCTTTCTCTGTCTGTATGTCCTCAGATCCTGACATAGTGAATGGGGTTTACTGGTCCGAGGCCCTGAACAAAGTGTTTGTAGATAATTTCAGAAGAGATCCAACACTTATCTGGCAGTACTTTGGGAGCGCCAAAGGTTTCTTTAGGCAGTACCCTGGTGAGTGTTTTTACAGTTTATTTCTGTATGACTGCCTTCTTTGTTAGATCAAGTAGTTTAACCAGCAGCTCAGTATCATGATTAAATAGAAACAAAACAAAAATCAAATTGTCCATGCAGATGGATTCAAATTATTAAGACACTACAGTGGGGAGTTATTTCTTGTCCGCATCAAGTTTACACATTTCATTTTAATAGACAAGGCTTTGTTTTATAAATGATGTAACATTCAGGTTTTGTCAAGAAATTGTTTATTTCGAAGCAAATTTCCTTAACCTAAACAAGTCATTTTAGAATAGCTAAACCTAACCAGCAATAAGAAAATAATAGAAAGTTACTGCAATTAGTGAAGGAAACGCAAACGAAAGTAAACACTAACAGTTCCGGTGAACAGGGGATAGAAAATGTTACAACTACACTACACTACAGTACACTACAGATACAAAGCCATTTTTGAGGGTTAAGGCTTGGTTTTAGGGTCAGGAACATAAACATGGTTAAGTTTAAGGTTAGAGTTTGGCATTCAGTTGTGATGCTTAAGGTTACTGTAGGGGCTTTGGAATACACCATAATAGAAAAGGTTCACATATAATAGAAACCAGACGCCTGTGTGTGTTGGACCGTGGAAAAGGAAAAGAAAGGGTTGTCCCATGGGAGCTGTCAGTACATGAAAAAAGAGAAAATACAGATCAGAGCAAATGATTTAGAATTACTAAAGGGGTAATTTGGCTAATGTTGTAATTTTACACTCCATCAGAGAGGATGCACATATACAGCCTGCAATTAATCAGAATTTGCCTGCGTTGGTCTGCAGCCACACGGAGGATCAACCATCAGTTTCTAGATTCAGCCACTGTTCCTGTGTGTTACACAATCTGTGACACTAGCAAATGACTCATTGGGAGATGGAAAGAAGTCACAGAAATGAGATAAACTAGAACTTATGATATTGTTATGAAGAGGTTTATGTTGAATGTAGTGTATAAAGAGAAATCCATAAAGAAGAGATATTTCTCATCTGTGTTTGATTATGTCATTCTACCAAAGTATTCATCATTTTGAACACACTAAATTCAAGACTTGATTTTATTTCTATTTTCTTGTTGAGAGAAAACAGTATTTGAGTAAGATGTTTGTAAAAAATTCAGTTTTAAGAAATAAACATTATTGAATTTGAATAAACAACTTAAAGACCAAAAACAAAGGTGCCATTTTATGTTTCTGAACATTTTCAAATGATGCTTTCATGTGCGCCACTCACCTTCAAACTGCATAGTTCTTATCAAAGATCTGCGCATCTTACCATCGGAAAGCCATTCACTGCTAGAACTATTCGAGCACTTCTGTATCGTACGTTTTTAACAGCTAATGGGCTTTATGCACAACTCAACTACTTCCTGAACTTAAGCCAGCTGCTTTGTGTCCTGTCTTTCATTACTGGAC
>JAVQJG010293176.1:0-10414 GCA_036024015.1 Craterocephalus amniculus | reverse complement strand
ATATTAAGTCTAAAGTAAAAATGCTGATATTCCACTTGTTTGCAGCATTATAATAGCTAAGAGCTGCTTCTCTAAACATGTAAAAAACGGTGAAGCAATCTAAAATGATGATTTAAGTCTAACATCATGATCTTGTTTGCAGCATATTAAGTCTAAAGTAAAATGCACATCATGATCTAATGTTCCACTTATTTGCAGCAAAATAATAGCTAAGAACTGCTTCTCTAAACATATCTCATATCTCTGCCATCTGGTGGCTAATTTAAGTTAAACATAACAGTGAAAAATAAAGCTACTTGAAATTTCTTTTAAAATTCATTATTTCCAACTGTCTTATTTTGTGAGATATCTATTTTCTAAATGTAAATACCCTAACACATAGAGAGAAAGGGAATATGTCCAACCTGGATTTAAAAGTTTTTACATTTGGTTAATCATGATTTAATGTTCCACTTGTTTGCAGCATAATAATAGCTAAGAACTTCTTCTCTAAACATATCTCATATCTCTGCCTTCTCGTGGCTAATGTATGTTTAACATAACAGGGATTCTGTTTGTTTTTCTTAAGAATTAAGCTACTTGAATTTTTTATTAAAATTCATTGTTTCCAACTGGCTTATTTTCTGAGATATTTATTTTCTAAATGTAAATACCCTAACACATAGAGAGAAAGGGATAAGGATAAGAATAAAAAGTCCCTTTTCTTTCATTTAATCATCAGTGACGCCCCCAAAAGATTCAACACATCTCAGCTGTTGTTAAATTGCCTTCTGGTTTGCTGTAATTTATATTGAATTATGTGTATTGAGCTTTGATGATAACAAGTACGACTTTTAAAATGTTCCCGCTTTAACATCATCTTTTTCATTAATCTGAGCCACAGAGGAGTTCAGAGTCCCTAGAGGGCAGCAATTTTCTAGCTGCAGAGGCAAGAAGCCGTAAAAGATTTCATTGTGTCAGATATTCTTTGTTTAGCAGAGAGACAAGCCTCATGTGTATCACTGCTTCTCCTTCTGCTTCTCTCCATCCACAGCAGGGAGGGAAGGGCTCACTCTGCTCTCTCTCCTGGTTCCCGACTTCCTCTAGCATCATCGTCACCAACAACCCCTGGCTACGACTGGTCCTCACCATGATGACCACCGCTCTCATTCTGGTAATGGCCGTCTTCAATATGGTGAGTGCAGATTTCTCTCTGGTATCTATAGTGCCCAAAGATGCAGAGGATTGTGGAAAAGTGTGGGTTGGTGCATGTCCAGATAGCAGCTACAGCAGCACTATGGACAATATGTAATTATGTGATACTAAAGGAAGCAAATTACGTGAAACTGTAAGTTCTACTTTAAGAAAATGACTACTGTAGTATTATACCTAAAAGTGGAGTTATAGATACTTCAAAGCCCAATCATTTCATGTAATTATAGTTGCTGGTTTTATTGGTTTTAATCGTACTCGTAAGACTCTCAAACATCATGTTTTTGAGTTTTAACAATTTTTGAATTTCTTTAGATGTACACACAAATGATAATTCAGGGCCCAGTATCAGCCCTGGGTGAGCTCAAGCTTTTGCAGGAGGACCTGAAGTCAGGAACTTTCGCATTAGCACAGACAAAAAGAGGAACACTAAACTAAATGGCTTCAAATGTCCCTGCAACATTCAGACTGGCTGTTTCATGTACTGATGAGATTGAAGTTGAAGTGGTTAGAGCCATGAATCAGCAGTCTGGTGTCTAGTGTCTCTACTACCCCAGCTGTCAAGGGAATAGGTGGGCTTTCTATTATTGGGGCTTATATTTTAAAGAAACTGCTACAGCAGTACTTCTCAACCTTCTTCGGACTAATGCCCCACTATCTAATATCCATTTCAACTACTGCCCCCCCCCCATTGTTCATTGTTCACAATTTAACAGGTCCTGACTCCTCATGTACAGACTGTGATTGTAATCATTGTGATACTAAAAAAAATAATTTGTGGGTTTGGTAGCCCTTTAAGACCAGGGGGAGACATTCAGTTACAAGCTGATTTGAGGAATGGTGGCCAACTTTGTATAAAAGACACTCGCTTTACCAGCTGAGCTAAACACGGCCCAGAAATGGCTGCATTTAGATCCCATCCAGAGGAACTGGCTGAATGCAGGTGCAGACAATCTATGTGCACGAATAGAAACACCATTTTTAATGTGCAGATTACCAAAATGATCCTGATGAAACTAACAAAGACTTTGATGTGCTAAAATATCTAGGTCCTTTGGAAAATGTTTGTCTGTCTCACAGAATAAAAAGTTGTATCTGATTTTGTTTCACATTTAAAAGTAGGCTGGGATGGATTTGTGCTGTTCAGTCATAAAAATTTGTTTCTAATCCTAAACAGGAAGTGATAAAAGTTTGTTCTGCCCTCTTTATTGCATTCAAAGTTGTGGAGGGCCTATAGTAGCTGCCACCAGGACAGAGCCAGTATTCTGTACTCTGGCAAGTTGTCAGTCCACCATAGGGACAACACAGATAAACAACCATGCATGTTCACATTAATAAGGAACACTGCTAATCCGTTATAATAGCTAACATGATCACTTACTTCTGCAGTCCCCCTCCTTTACACTTATCTTTGTGTGCACAGTCTGAAGGCCAGCTCAAAGAAAAGCTTGAGTCTGACTCCACACTGGAAACAATGGAATGTGTTTATTACATTTCCTGTTATGATCAAGGTTCACAGCTTTGCCTCCGTTTTCCTTGCCTCCACATCCAGGGTCGTTCCTCTTCAGCTTGCCTGGAATTGGGTAATTCCTTATTTCAGCTATGTGAAGCTCAGTCAGCTGCTCCCACATGTAAACAACTTTCCCGATGACATGGTTTCACATCGTAGCAGATGCCTAATGTAACAGAAATACCAGCAGTAATCCCTCAAGTATCCCAGCGTGGAAAAATGTGTCAAAAATCAGTGTTTTCACAGAGAAAAGCTCAGCAGAAAAATTTGTGATGCGCCAAATATATTTGACACATTACTGGTATAGATAATCTCCTCAGCCCGTGTGGTGTTGTCTGAAAAATAAAAATAGACATCATGAAAATCATGAGTGCAATGAAGTGTAAACAGTACGGCTAACATATGCTCAATATGATGGAAGTCTTTTTACTAAATTATCATGATATATTTCACACCAAACATTGTCAAACTTTTTAGTAGCCGGATATTCTTGACTTAAATTTTATGTTCAGAAACTGAAGACGACTGCTAAGAAGAGGTTTTAGTTCAGTGTTTTCTTCGACAGCCTTTACTTAAACCAGCTTTAATGCACATACTGATTTTTACAGCATACAGTAGCTCTGCTCTTGTTATCTTATATTCGGAAGGCAAATGCAAAGTTTTTAAAGATGCAAATACCCGATAAATCAATCAAACATAATACACTTATATCATCTTAAAATGGATCTCCTGTTCTTTCTGCTGTGTTTGTCAGTTCTTCGTGGAGGATCCGGGAGGGTCTGCAGAGCCAAGTGCTCCCCCTGTGAATATAACCAACGACAGCATGTTTGACTTTATCGAAGAAGAAACAAATAAAGACAAGTTTTACTTGCCGGTAAGTTCAAAGGTAAAACATGAAAATGTGTCCTTTGTAAAACCTTTGTTATAAATGCAAACACTGGGCCTCGTTCACTGATATCTCCTTACAGATATTCCTAAATTTGGTCTTAAGTGTTCTGTCTGTAAGAGGATGGATTCTTTATTTTTCATTTTAAATGAGTGCATATAAATTGAAAAGATATTCAAGCGGATGGACCTACTTTACGTAGGTAACCGCCCCAAAAAGAGGCCATTGAAGTGCAAGACTTGAGCAAACAGACACAGAGAGGAGGGAGACAGATGGGGGAAAATAAACAGAATGCCAAATGAATGAATGAAAACAGAAAATTGCGATCTGAAATCTGTTTGTCCTCATTTTTAAATTTATACACATGGTTATAAATAATTACATGGTGACATTCACATGATATTAATGGCTCACTAACTGATTTCTCCCAAACTTGGACAGCAAGCTTGCAGTCTGGTTCCATGGGTGCACCAGAGCATGTAGCCCTGTGGTGTAGTAGCTAAAAATGGGAGCGGTACTCTGTACAAACAATTTTTATCAACATTAAACCTTTCACAGTTTGTACAACAAACCACTGTAGCATCCTTTGTACTAATGAAGCGAGTGCTGCATCTCATTAAGTGTAATCTCCATGATGGTTGGTCAGTGGAGCTGCAATATTAATCTGGCGACTAGATAACACTGATTTCCTTATAAAAGTAATCATTACAATGAAAAGCCGGTGCTGTAATAATGATCATGTTAATGATCGATGACCACATTCAGCAGGTGCTTCTGGAAGTTGCAGCTGGGGGACCAGATTATATTACCAGGTAATGCAGATTACAGCAATAGACCAGCAACAGCATTAAATCCCGTCTCAGCAGGAACATGCAGTTGAATGAATAAAATTTCCTATAAAAGAAGATTTTAATCTTAAGACACAATATTCAATATCTTGCTATTTACTTTGAAATAACAAAACAGACTTTGTTGAGACATATAAGCTCTCGCAGGTCTGTAAAAGTCCTCCTGAGTGTTCTTAGGAGTTGTTCTTAGGTAAGAACTAATCACAGAAACGAGGATCCTCGTCAATGATGAGAACACACACACAAAAAAGTCAAACCTATAATATCTATGAATGAAAGTTCCCCCAGTGGAAAAACCAAACGGTAGCCCACCCACACACATATTTATCTATGTACATTATACATCTTTACTTATATATGCAGAGAAAGAGACAAAGACTTTCCCCAAAGTTCTGTTTGTTCACGATAAGAAAAGAAAAGAAAAGGTCTGTATGCAAATTCTTTGCTGTCATAAATCTGTGATGTTTGCTGTCTGACTGTTGTTGGAGCAGCACTTTTACAACTACAGCTCCGTTTATTTATTTTTTTCTTATTTCGATAAGAAAGTTACAGATTTATGGATTAAGAGTCTGAAACAAAGTTTATTGATCATTTTGTAATTTTCCTGCCTCCAGTACTTCATCTACTGCTGCATCCTGGGCCTGGTGTCATGCTCAGTCTTTCTGAGGATAAACTACGAGCTGAAGATGGTGGTGATGCTGGTTGCCGTGGTGATGTACAACATCATCATCCTCCAGACACATGCTTCCTTGCTGGATGAATTTATTAAAGCCATGTACTCAAATGAGACACTGGAGAGGTACCTGTGCATGCTTTTTGTCTTTTATAAACACTCTACATCCTATAACAGACAATAATGAAACAATTAGGTGTACTCAAAGTCGGTTGGAGGCCCTCCGCCCTCCCGGTGACCCTGCAGTCTGCTCGCATCAGTAGAGCACAGCCGATTAAAATGACTAACGAGACTGCATCCCTGGACTTGAGGGAAATACTGATGCTGAGGTGGCAGTATCCCACTTGAATGTCAGTCAAGTGTAACCTCTGGACAGGAGAATGATGAGATACCGCAGCCTGAGCTGAGGGAGATGAATTCATTTTTATACTTGACTGACAGCTGCTATAAAAAAAAATTCCCATCATGCCCAAACTTTTCAAAGCGCAGAAAGAGGACTTCTCTCTCCTGCTTATATTTTATCCACTTTTGTTCCTCTTTCTCACTTTGCCTTATCAATGTGGAGTGCACTGCTTTTCCATGGAGGTAAATAGATAAGAGTGGTTATAAAGTGCTGAATGAAAAGGAAATGGTGTTATTTCTGGAGAAGTAACAATTTTCACTTCATTACCCGAGAGGATATTTGTGGTCGTGCCGTCTAAGCAGCCTGTTTAGTGATGAATGCATGGTGTAAAATTGTGTGTTGACAGTTTTTACAGCCAATTTATCACAGAAATGAGAACATGCTTCGTCATAGGCCTTTTTTAAAATTTATCCACATTGAGATTGTCTGTTTCCTCTTATCTATTCAACTTCTATGATTTGTTCTCTGCTCATTTCTTTTATTTTAGCTTCCTGTTTGTTCCCCACTTGTTATTCTTTAAGCTGATTACTCCACTGTTCTGTTGCTGCCATCCATGTCTGATTGTAATCATTCATTGCTTATAAGCCCTGATTTTAGGTTGCTCTCTTCAGACTCTGTGAGTAGCGACTTTCTGATTGCCCAGAAGTTTCCTGTGAAGTGGACAAAATGAGGGATACAGCTGTGTTAAGTAAGATTCCCAGCTGTGGAGCAAAAACCTTCAGGTGAAGGGAAGGAGAAGCCAACAGGAGGTGATTTGTCACTTCACACTAGGCTGAAAGGCAACTCTCAGCATAATGCCATTAACTCGATGTTGAAAAGTGATTTTTTTTTTTTAAGTCAGTCATAATTCAACATAAAGCCAACCTCGGCCAATGCAGCTCTGCAGCTAAAATGAAAATTTAAAAAAGCCAAAACTTCCTTAACAATTTACACATATTCTGTTTTAGTAGTTATTCTCATAAATAGTGTTTAACAGCTACTTCAAGACATTAAAATATTCCAAAAAAGATTCTCTATCTTTAGGAAAAATTAATGAACCATTAGCAGGCTAAGCTAATGTTTGGTTTGGCTAGCTTAGCTGCAGCTGGTTCAAAAATGGCATAAAATCAAATTAAAATTGAAAGTCTTGTTTCTGTTTATATATTAATCTCTTTTATTTTTCAATCAGGAATTAAGTTGTTCAGGAGGGTGATGGCCGCTGGCAGGAAAGATCTTGAAGAATATCTTTAATAGAGCATGTGAAGATTTTTCCATTACGCTGCAGCTTGTGCTGCACAAGCACATTATTCCTGATTGGTTTGTTCGGTCTCTGGAGCTGTTGCTACTGCAGAGGGTGGGGAAGCGGATTGTGCAGACGCTGAATGATCTCAGGGTCCTTGAGATGTTGACTGTTGTCTTTTCTTGACAGGGTTGCATTTTTTAGTCTGGTCTGTTGTCTAGCATAGAGCTTCCTGGTTTCTCTCAAATAGCTCAGGGGTCCCTGAGGCTTTGAACACTCAGAGCCACGCTGATGGATGTCCACGCATTGAGCTGTATCTATTGGCTTTATGTTGTTAATTTAACTCTGCATTTATGGAGGGACAAGCCTCGGCCAGAACACAGCATTTATGGTGACAATAGCTGAACTCCTCTTCTTCCACTACCAGGATGTTTCCTCCAAAATTGTGTCTTTTTGTTTTGTTTGTGTTCAAGATTAAGTCGTTATTTTCACACCATCCCTCAAACTGATTGACTGGTTCCCTGAACTATGTCTCTTTTCCAACAAATAAACCTTTTTCATGAACTTTTCTATTTATTTGAATATATTATGCATGTTAGGTTAACTGGGCACTCTAAATTCTCCCTAGGAGTGAGTGTGTGTGAGTGGTTGTCTGACTCTCCATGTCGACCCTGCGACAGACTGGCGACCTTTCCAGGGTGTACCGTGCCTCTCGCCCGTTGACAGCTGGGATAGGCTCCAGCACACCCGCGACCCAATTGGATTAAGCGGTTCAGAAAATGGATGGATGGATATTATACCTTATCTTAGTGTATCATTTATATGAACTCTATATCTTTGCATTCAATTCTTGTCATCTTATCTGTTGTCTTTTACTTTTTAACTCCAGTGAACATGCGCCCTTTTTGTCTTTCTTTTTTTAGGGTTTTTATGTTGTTGTTGTCTTTTTTTAAACTTTTCCTTCGGTTTGCCTGTAAAGTTCACATCCGAACATTTTTTTATCTTCATTTTTGTTTTTGGAAATATCTACTGCCTGTTGTACATTTGCAACATTTTGCCTGTTAAACTGTGCTAGACTTTGCCTAATTATCTGGGTTTTTTCTCGCTGTATGCTGCTGGGTCCTTCATGACAAGTCACCATTACATCCAGATATATCCTTTGGAATATATATATTATTGTTAGGGATGTAACGATTCGCTCAAGCCAAGATTCGATATGAGTCTGGATCTTAAGATGATCTCGATTTCGAAATTCAAAGTATCGTCACATCCCTAATTAGTGTACTTCCTTAAAATCATTAGGTGATTTTTCTCAGAAAGAAATGAAAAACTACTACTGCTGGTATTAGTACTGCAGTACTACTGGCCTCTGTTAAATCTTTCATGTTCAACATTAAAGTGCAACAATGCAAACTAAACTAATTCATAATTAATTACATTGAAACAGACATTGATTCATTGAATTAAAGTTAATAGCTCGCAACTTAACTCCAGAGGGGAAATTGTTTTGCAGCAACAAGAATCAATACTATTATTAAATCATTAGCCATTAAAAAGAAAAAGATAGACGGAGAAAAAAATTTTAATCTCTGTGGATATTGGCCTCTTATATCATTTTATTTGATGTGCCTGAGGGGAAAAGCATGGACACAGTTTGTTGTTTTAACTCTTCTGTGTGGAGCGAGCAGCCTTTTTAATTTCAGGTAGAAATAATTTTACTTAAACATTAACCTCAAACGTTTTTCACCAGGTATTAATGTTAAAATATAACTTGTAGCAATAATAATGAGGTACAAAAAGCCAGATGAACTACCTTTATTCTTTGCGTAATAGTATCAACAAGGTGTTTCATCACGGTGAAATTTTCCTGAGATTTTGCTGCATATTGACATGATAGCATCACACGTCCATGATGAGAATCTCACAGGTGAAATATTGGATTGAGATCTGGTGACTGTGGAGTACAGTGAACTCATCGTCTTTGAGAGCTTTGTGACATGATTAGAAGATGGTCCTCTGTGGTCATAAAGGGATGGACATTGTTATGAATAATACTCAGGTGGGCTGTTTGAATATTTGATTTACCAGTCCCTTTGTATCCTCTCCAACCAGTCTGCCCATTGTCCTTTGACATCAGCAGGGTATTTTGGCCCAGACAACTGCTGCTAACTGGATATTTTCCTTTTATCAGACCATTCTCTGTAAACCAGTAGAGATGGTTGTGTGTAAAAATCCCAGTAGATCAGGAGTTTCTGTAATGTCAGACCAACAACAATGCCACATTCAAAGCCACTTAAATCCCCCTTCTTTCTCTTTCTGAGGCTCAGATTCAGCTTCATCATGGCCATGTCTAATAGCCTAACTGCAATGAGTTGCCATCATGTGATGGGCTCATTAGTTCTCTATGCTAAAAACCAATTAAACAGGCGGATCATTGTGTAAAAATTTTCTTACACAGCAGCGAAAGAGCACATTTGATGGTTACTGGTATGTTTAAAAACAGATTTTTCTACCTCTTTCTGCTTGCTCCCCATGTGGTTGATAAATTGCATGGTTGGCTGTAAAATGACATGAATATATTAAAAACATTAGATTTGTTTTATTGCCGACAGATGTCAAAAATAGACTACAATGAGCGATGATAACCTCTCTCAGCACTTCCTCATGCTGCACCCTTTTTGTGCGACTTCAAAAGCAAGTCCCATAAATGAAGATTTATGAACTTTGAAGCTTTTTTTTAGGTTGAGAACATCATAAGTGTGTACAAAATGTACACATTTGAATATATATTTTTCCTCTAACACCATAATATATGCTGTATTTTCTCTCTTCTCAGACCGGGGGTCCTGAAGGATCTGAAGACCATGGGTTCTGTGTCTCTGTTCATCTTCTTTGTCACGTTACTTGTGTTAGCCAGGCAGGTGAGTGGCTTCCTCTGAGCAGACACCGTCATGACATAACTGTGCATCACTGTGCGGTAGGGCTGCACGATTATGGTCAAAATATTAATCGCGATTATTTTGATTAATATTGTGATCACGATTTTTAATCACGGTCATTCATTGTGCCTGAAAAAATTTGTTTTTATTGCATCAAATATAAACAATGTGGCTACAAATCTTAGAGAAAAATGAAATTTAAAATAGATGATAAATAATGCAAAAGAATCACTCAGTACTTCTGCATTCAGATGTACTAACAGAATATATAATGCATTATTTTTTTATACAATTATATATTATTTAATTATCAACCATTTTCTCTATTTAGTCTAGCTTTGATTAATTAAGAGTCCAACATCTCACTTTTTTAACAGTTTTTGTCCTCCCTCTTCATAAATATGACTAATACCCAGCAGTTCTCAGGGAAAGATCATTAGCAGCAGCATCCTCAGGCTGAACGTGGAGAAGGTGAGCACCTCCTTGCTCGGACTGAACCTCGGAGCTGCTGCTGCTGCTGCTGCTGCGCGAGCGCTTCATAACAGGGGAGGGAGGGGGAGCAGCAGGAGCCGCGGCTCACGGAGAAAAAGCAAACTATACGTGAACTATACGAGTATCATGTAACAGCAGAAAGATTCACCAGATTTGTAGCTTGTCTACTTAAAAAAACCCTGTTGGAGTCATCTGAAAACTCGCTAAATATAGCAACGACGTCACTAAGTTAGCTAAACTGCTAGCTGCTGCT
>JAVQJG010293163.1:0-20636 GCA_036024015.1 Craterocephalus amniculus | reverse complement strand
GCAGGAAAATGAGAAACCATGATGAGCCTAGTGTACCGGTCCTAAACCCTTCAGACCAGAGACGGAGGAGCAGAGGGGAAGAGAATACGTAACCGGGCTAAAAAACAGAGACTCACACTCAAGTGTTTACAGGAAGCTGGCTGTTTTTTTCTCTTACTTTGCTTTTTATGGAACAGTTAAACTCCATTAGACCCTGATGTAGATGTGAGTAAATCTGTGTTAGAATGAGCTGCTGGGCATTGTGATACTCGTTTTGGCTTTGCAAAACATCCATTATTCTGCAGCAAGGAGAGCCATGCAGGCCAAACAGCGGCTGTGTCTAATAAAATGGAAGCAACAGAATGCTCAGTGGAAAGGAGACGGACAGAAAAGCATGGAGGGGAAAAAAGGAGACAAGGAGGGCGGCAAGTGGAAGATGAGAATTAAAACATTAGGGGACAAAAAATGTTGAACTGAAACAAGTGCGCAGAAATTTCCAGATTTGACGACAGCGGGTTACGCTGAAGTGTTTACTCATCTTGTTTTAAGGTCATTCTCTCTTTCTCTCTCTCTTTCTCTTCACTTGTCAATCCCTTTATGGAGACGACCGAAGAGGCTGGAAGGTTAACTACTTTACTGAAATGTGTTCCTGCCCAGCCAATCAATTATGACCCTGTGTTGCAGTAGGCAAAGGTGATGCCAGCCAGGGGGAAGAAGGGAATCCAGACATATTGACCCGAGGTAATGGCGGTGTAATGGATATGCTCAGAAAGGCACCGAAAATCCGAGCTCGGTGCAGCTCGCCTTCTGTCGCCTCCCCAGCCTTGTTACACTGCCTCATTAACCCCAAATACTGGGTGTCTTTCTCAGTTTAGTGATTTAGCACCACCTCCCGTACCTCCGTCTCTCCCTTCCCGCCCGTCTCTGACTTTTATGTCTTGTAGAGGAACCTCTTGGGGAGGTCAGCACCTTGTAAACAAGCTCATGTCACGTCTGTGATTAAAAGAAATTGTTGTTGAGCTTTTTGCAGGGATGATCCAGGTTCTTGCTGTGGCTGGTACACTTCAGCAAACGCTCCTCAGCAACTCAGAAAGGCAACTGGAGACCGAGGGTGGCGATTCCAGCCTACTTTTTCTGCCACTTTCGTCTAAGATGCACACTTTTTACAGTTTTCTGAGGTGGTGCCTGGTCTCCCAGGTCTGCCTCTGATCTTTGCACATTGTGTAGTCCTGTAGGTTTAATCACCAACATCTTGGTTGGTTTCTTTGTGTTGCTGATGATGTTATTGTTGAGATCGGCTTGTCTTTGTATAGGTGCTCCTTATGATGATGCAGCAGGTAGATGTCTGCAGGTTGTCTGGTCTGTCCGGCTGAGATTAAACCGCTGATGCTGACTGGGTTCAGTTGGGGGTTGCAGTGGTTTATTCCAGGGTATACGGAGAACACCCACTTGTGTGTATCCACTTTTTCTTTTTTTTCCTCCAGTACCGTGAAGCCATGACCCGACTTACTCTGCCTCTAACTGGCTAGAACTCACCATCGTCACTGGTTAAATGGGTTAACTTTGGACACTGATACACACTGTAACTGTGTGTCAGAATCCCCCATGTCACTGTTTCTAAAATGGTGTTTTTTAAGAGGGCGAAAAGTAGAGTATAGCCTCTTCTTGCCTCTTCAGGGAGCACTACGCTACTGGGAGGGGGACGCAACATTCAAGAATTACTGAAGGAGAAGACAAGACTCACTGGCTCATGTCTAAATGCAGGACTCTGGTTTGTACTGTAGAACATAAGAGCTGAACATGGAGCTCAGCAGTCTCAGCAGTGGCTCATTTTTATATCAAAGCTTTTCCCAAATTTTCCCACATCTGACTACAAAGCAGTTCTACCGGCCAGATGTATGTTGTGTTTGCCCAAAAAGCCGTGCTCTGAACCCACAATGCACTTTTTTGGAGTCCACTTCCTGTATCTTGAAGTGAATGAGGCTTGCGTTTGTAGGCCGAACGGGTTCGCTTGTTTGATTTGAATCAGATGCAACTTTCCCAGAAAACGGCGCTGGATTAGATTCTATCCTCCACTTTTATTCTCTTTTTCTCTTTTTTCTCTTCTGTTTACCTTCTCCATTCTCTTGCTCCACCCCCTCCTTTCAGGTCCAGCATTAATATGTAAATTCAGCAACAGGTTCATATATAAATAACAAATACTTAATTACTACAAGGAGTCTTCCATCCATGAAGCTGTTTTTGGACACAAGCAGCCAGAGCATCATTCTGCTGGAGAGGACAAGTTTGAAAATAAATCTCTACCCAGCTCTGGATGTACTTTTAATGACAGGAACCCAAATGAGATGAGATAAGTGGGCAGTGGAGATGGAAGTTAGATGATGGAATCAGGCTGGTGGAGAGTTTTTCAGTTTATCTAGAAAACATGTCATTAAACCGTCAGAGGCTTAGTTCCTGATGAGGAGCTAAAAGCCAGCTTGAAGGGTATATTAATTACACAGCCTCACAGTTCCTACCTTGCTTAATATGCTACTTTAACATGTTCTGCACAAGAATCTGCAGGGAACTATTGCAATTTCAGCTAACGCCTTGCTGCTGTGAATTCCCACAGCTCCCAGCATATGTGCGCCCAGAATGGATCCAACACAAGTTTAATCTGAGGAAAATAAAGTTGCATGAACTTGAAGCAGCTTTGCAACCAGCTGCACTCTTTTTTTCTGAGAACTTGGAATAAGACAGGCAAATGGAATTTTTGATAGAAATCCAGGTCACGTTGAAAATACCTTGAAAAAATGTATCCAGCTTTATATCATATTTTGATTTTCCTAACCACATGAGTCAAGGTTGCCTCAGATTATGGATTTTCTCTACTTTTCATTCTTTATTTTGGAAGTCTGTATTCCATCCATCCATTTTCTATATCCTCCAGCTACGAGTTTCACATAGAAAGGCCCGGCCCAAAGGAGCGAACCACCACACTACCGTGCAGTGAAGTTTGTATTTAAGATTTTAAATGGGCTGCCCCTTTAAGACATCTTATTTAGTAAGAACAATTTAACATTTCCATTAAACTTTTTACATCCTGATGTTACAGGAAAGTTCAATAAATGTTGACAACCTAAATGTCAGTGTATTCACATCAATCCAGGTTTCCCAGACCCAAGGTCACTGCTGGCATGTGTGGGAACTTTTATTCAGTACAAGCTACTAATGTGTGTTCAAAGTGATTCTAACACCTGAACAACCATTTTACCAGCAGTGCCTGTAGCTGCATTTATTTTATTTTTCCTCACCTAACTGAGAAATGTTAAAAAGACAAATTTGTCTGTTTTCTTTTTTTACAGTCTATAATTTTATATGTGGTAAGTCTTCATTATCCTCCGCACTCCGTGAAGAGAGAACGCAGAGTGGCAGAAATCCAGAGCAGGACTGCACGAGTGCTCAGCAAGATGCATAAATGTATTAAAAGGGCACATTTACATGTGATCCACATGCAAATACCACCCAGATCTAATCATCTAATGCATCTAATCCATCAGCTTTCTGATTTACAACTGGGATTAATAAAAATTTTATTCTCATCTGATATTAGAAATAATTTTAACTACAGTAAAGTAGATGAAGTCCATTGCAGTTGTGGGGGAAAATCTAAATTTATATTAGAATTCTTATTTCTTTAAATTCAGAACAAATTATCACACATTAAAAAATGAATAAATAAATAAAAAGTTGAATATTTTTTGTCCTCCTATGCTTCTCTATAGGCTTAAGTCATAGACAGTGTATCACCAGCATATAAAGGATCTGAATATTCATGTCAGCACATCATGTCAAGCTTCTGCTTTAGGGTACCAAGAATCCAGGAATCAGATGGCATCTAAAGATCCACACTCAGCATAAATCCACATGACTGATGATTCCCTCCTAACTTTTCTAAACTCCTATCTTATATATTAACTGTGACATAGTATTTTGCCAATATGCAAAAAAATTTGCCTTTCGGTTTCTAAAAATATAGTTTTTTATTCTTACATTTCGATGGCTGTAAGTCATGAGGCATTTTTACTCCAGTTAGCTGCATCATACAGAATACATTTACCCTTGCCTGTGATGCAATTACAGTGCAAGCTATGCAACCTACACAAGTTATCTGGCCAGTTCAAACACATTCTTAGTACTCCACCATTTTCAGTAGGTATTTGCAGTGTTTACAGCACATTTAATTATCCCATAAGATGTACAGAGTCATTACACGAAATGTAATGCCAGGAATAAATGGGGTGAATGGCTAATGCTTAAACCCAATGGGAAGATAGCAGGGTGTTTAAATGCTGCAGAAAGGCTTTATTCATTGTACAAATGTGACCAAGAATATTGTTAATGGCACTATTCAGTTGAGTGATGTGGGTGTTACAGTATGCCAGGAGGCAGAACCCGGTCTGAAATATAATTTATGAATCATGGATATAAACTCTGTTAACACAATAAGGAAATTGTCCTTTCCTGTGATGGTATGTGATGGAAGAGACGCGGACTGGCCAGCTGCTCTGTGGGATGGTGCAGAAATAATCAGCTCATCTTAAACACAAACAAAGCAGAAGGGATAATTGTAGATTATTTGCAGGAAAAGGAGCAAGAACATCACTATTTTAGGAGAAGTGGAGGTGGAGGGCTATAGATTCCTGGGAGTTCAGCTGGAGAACAGACCAGACTGGTACAAACAGTAAATGTCTACAAACAATCCAAGATCCCTCATTGTCTGCACCTAGATGTAGCAAATATGTCTGTCCGTGACGTGGCCTTCTGTTGCTGCTGCAGCATCAGAACTGAGCTGAACAAAAGAGAAGAAAACTGCACAAGTTGTTCAACACCATAGATAATTCTTCACACATTCTGCACGGCACAGTGATCATGTTCAGTCAGAGGCTTCTTCAGCAGCATTACAGACTTTTCTTTCTGGGATTCATGAATTATTCTCCCTTTTTAATCCAGCTTCATACAGTAGGATTGATCGTTGGGTGTTTGCATGAAGTCTATGCCCGTTGTGATTTGATGTTTTGGCTAAAAAGCCAAACTTGTAAAGGCGAGAGGTTTACCTTTTAAAAAGAGTTAATTTAACTAACTAAAACAAGAAACCTTTCATAAGGGGCAATCTTAGCATTTGGTTAGTACAAGAAAGACTTTCAGTGTAAGCTGACTGTGAGCTGTGACAACACCCCCCTTTTCCAATCTCTTAGTATAATAGCAAGCAACTGATAACCCAAACTCTATTCTGAAAGCAATTTGCCAGACTAGAAGCGATGCACCTGTCCCCAGCACCGCTTCTCTCCCTGAAGCCATCTCTCTTAATGACTTGTGCCTATTGTAATTGGTTCTGGCTGGTTTCATTTACAGTTCTGATCAGCCAATCAGATTAGCAAGGTGTCATGTGATAATATTTGCTGAAGCCCTGAGGAGAGTGATGAGTGATGGGACAGAGTGAAGTGAGCTATCTGAGGGGAGTTTTAACTAGGTCTGGGATTTAAGCCGTAACAAAATGGATAGAGAGGAAAATCAAGCAGCAGATAGGATGCCAGTTCCTTCAGCAACACCATCGGCCATACTTTTTATTCAATGCATTTGCCAGAAGGAAATAAGGGGAATATATCTTGTACAGTATATCTTTTTTTAAAGTACTTTTTCAGAAAAAGTATATAAGGCTATGAACATCTATGATAGATTCAAGGAGCTTGATGAAACTGTACATTCATAACGATGCTTCGAAGGTAATAAAATGCAATAACTTTTCAAGTATGACCACTTTTCTTGTCTTTTCAATCCATTGACTAGTTAATGTATTTTATATATGTATTTTCATAGCACAATATATCTAAGTTCATGCCTGTTCCTGTCACGCATGCCACTAAAGGTTGCATCATTACTATGTGGTGCGCTGTGCACAGCTGGTTGTACATTTCAAAGACATTACAATCAGTCAGTACTCTGATCTGCAGGGGTTTTTATTGGCTGGACTCTGCAGTTTTCCTACATTTCTCGCACCAGAATTAACATTCTCGTCACTATTAGCTCAAACTCCACAACAGTTAGTCATCTGTGTGCATTGTAGCAGTGTTTCTCATAGCACTGTTTAAACTGCAAATACATGTAGCATTTGCTTTCATACAATTCTCCATTTGCTTTGGTCATATCAGTCAAATTAACTTTACTTACAAATGCAGAAAAGTCAGTCCCCATAAAATTAATAGTCCTCATTCATTGCTTGAGTCATGACATTCAAAACAGTTAAAATAGGTATTACAATCTTTCCAGCAGATTTTAAACATTTTTTCATAATGTTTTACAGGATTGTTTCCTAAACTGATCCCATGCTCAAAGGCTCTGTTAGCATCCATGGATGCAGTGAGAAGTCCTGCACAGAGTGGCTTCACCTTTCCTTACTGCATCGCAAGGGATGATACCCGATCCGAAGTCGATGAAAATATGTGGCCGGACACACAGGAGTGATTTAATAAATATTTAGTTGCATACAGTACAGTATTAGGTCTATGTTGTGTCACAGCCCACAGTTCTTCCTCTTGTTATTGGAGTAATGCCAGTTTTAAGTTCTGTTAGATTTATGAGATCTTTCTGTATTTCTTACTATTTATCGTGATTTTTTTCTGTTTATTGCTGGTCTCTACTGAGTGTGGGCCCACACACGGTAGTTATCTTGTGTTACCGGAGGCCATCTGTGAAACACCAAGTATATAAAGTGTTTCAGCATGAATGTAAACAGGCCTGAACGTGGCGAGTGGTGTCCCAGCTGGAAGAAGAACCCGGCTGAAGGAAATGAAGAGAAATGGGGTAATGAAGTTGTGTGCTAGTGGATTATGACTTAGTGTTATGCAGGTAGTAATAAAGAGCAAGGTTCTTCCTATTTTGCAGGAAGACACTGTAAAGTGATGGGGAACAGATTTAACTAGATTCAGGTGGAGCGGACAGTTTATATAATCACACAGTTTCAAAATCATTCCTCTCCAAAACGGCTTTGCTCTCTTCTCCTCCCTTTTCTCACTTTCAATTTTACTTTAATTTATCTTTCTGATTCTCCTCTATTACCTTGCTGTAGTTCACCAACAAATGAGGCTTTCTGACTGTTTAGCTGCAGTATGATGCATTGTGACATTTTCCAATGAACCATTCATCACACACAAGCGTCGCTTCTGTTTTTTTCTCTCCCGGCTTGTTATTTCATTCCTTCTTTTTCCTTCCATGCTGCTGAAGAAAAAAAAGATAATAACAATGCAGAAGATTTTAAAGCCAAAAGCATGATCAAGAGGCTATCCTGCTATTTACAGTAATGGTTATTCGGATGTAAAATGTAATTCTATAAGAATGGGATTATGTAAGCATTGGGCTTCCACTGATTCAAACTTTTTATTTTATTTTTTCAATTCGGAAAATCCAGATGCCAGTGCACCTGCTATAAGAAGAGATCAAATGCATGAATTTTGGACAAATTACTGCAATTTTAAGACTTTTTAGTTAGTACTGCTGCCTTATCTCACTTTATCTCATAAAACTTTGTTGCTCCAACACATTTCCCCCGAGAGGAAAATACAGGCGCAAACAGATCATGGATTTTCTTCTCACCATAACATGCAGGGCCAGAAATTGGGACATTTAAAACTGCTGCTGGGAACAGCCTTGTTTTTCTTTTCTTCTTCTACAACTGTGCAGAGAAAAAGTCTGCCAACTGGAAAAAAAGAGAAGAAATAGACAAGCGATAACAGCAGAAAGTGCCTGTCAGAGAGAAAGAGGGTATTAGCCTAAAGCCAAAGTGTTGGGAGAAGAAGAGTGTTTGGGGTTAGATGGAGAGATGTGACGGAGAAGCAGAGAAAGAGGGGAAGAAAGCAGCATTTGTTGCCTGTAGCTGTGGATTAGCCCCAACATTCTCAGGAGTCAATCACTTTGCTTGCTTCTCTCATCTCTCTGCAGACGGGAGAATAACAGGGAAGTCTTAACTGCCAGCCGGGGGCAGGTGGGCAGTGGAGGTGGACCAAGAAATCCAAATTTTTTCTACCTACATCAGCTCTGCATCCATCCTGTAAACAAAGGATGTGCCAGATAATACATGTGCAATTGCAGCGTTGATGATATTAACAGAAAACAGTAACATTGCCCTGTTTGTTTCATTGAACTCAAGTTGATCTAAAAGTACAGATTTCTCCTTTTTGTCTGTTTGTAATGAAAATTACTCGAGCATTGAAATGCTGCCAAACTTTGATTTGAGAAGTTTATAGATATTTCTGGAGTTTGTCAATGATTACATAAAAACATTAAACCCTTGTTCTTACTTCCAATCCAATTTTATTGGTGAAGCACTTTAAAAACATCGTCAACCAAAGTACTGTAAACAGCAAAAGTAAAACCTTATGAACTCAGTTTAAAATCAGATTATAGGAAACTGTTATTTCCAGTCATCTTAATGAGTTTTCTTTATAGAAAGTAGGACTTCTCTCTATCTTTACCCTTTCAGAATACCACATGCACATGTAAAAACATATGGTTTTGTAATGTTTTCATGTGTTTCACATAATGTTTATATGTTTTTCCCATGAGGTTAAAACATGGTTTACAAGACATCAATAATATGGAGGGAAGGCCAAAGACATGATCACCAATCAGAATACATCTCCAGTTCAAAATATAAATGTTAAGGAAAAGATTTTCATCCTCTCTGACTAAATGCTTTTTAAAAAAAGCTATTTCTTTACTTTAGATTGAAAGTGGAGTGGAAGACTGGATTTTACTTGCTGGGAAATCAGTTCTACTTGACTTTAAATTCTGTCACATGAAGTTAACGTGTTGGACAGATAACAGACAAGAATGATTTTTTTTATTTTCAGCTTCCTTCTTTTCTAGATTAACAGCAGAACAAAAAATTCTGTAAAGAGTCTCACATTCAGTCTGCACAGAGGTTGGAAGGTGTTGCTTTTTTGCTGAGTGGAAGACAGTGTGTATCATTCTCCTGCAGCCACCAGATCATCTTTCTTTTTTTCTTTCTGCTGTGTTTTGCTAACTTCTCAGTGGGATAGATTTTAAATAACCATTGTAATGATACTTTATCAGCTGAAAGGAGCTTGACCTTTCAGTGGTGTTTTGCCTGACATGTTTTCTGTTAATAGAAGCTGTCATTCCCACTTCCCAAACCCGCAAATTACTCTTTATTATTGCAGTATCACACATGAATCATCCTTTTAAATGCGACTTCAGCGACGTTTCTGCAAACAAATTACATAAATCAGTTTGCAAAAGCAGTTCAGACACTTTGCGTCTGCTGGTTGATGGAGTTGCCTTTTAATAATCACTTTCCCCAAGAAGCTCATTCCTGTAATGTTAATGAACATTACAGGAAATATGAATGTAAACATAGTGGATTATAGCTCGAGTCTAATTTACAAAGGATGTTAAAACAGGACTTTAAGCCCACCTCATCACTAAACACACAGAGCAGGTGTCACAGCTTAGTGTTTGAGTTTATGGAGCTGAAAGAGGGAAAAAAAGGGGCTAAGTAGGAGCTACCACAGCAGCACATGTTGCCTGGTAACAAGACGATGCTTTTAAGAACATAAATGAAAGAAAGTAAATCCACACATCAAGTGGGCATTTGCAGCGTTTTTTATGTTCCCTCAATTAAAATCACTCTTTCAGTGGAGCATGCTCACATGGAACATTTCACCTAATGTCAGAAAGGCAGCGAAGACACAGTAAAACATCTGATGTCATATTTCATCATAGCTGTTGTGTAATATTAACGCTCCATAAAATGCTTAACTCCTTTTAGTTTCCTTCATTGTTAAAGATTATCTTTTTCCAAAGTAAGAAAATGTTTGCTTTTACCAGTAGTTTGATCAACATATCTCACTTTGCAGGCCTAACTGCTTTCAGGAAGCTAAATTAGAAAATTCAGTTTGTGATGATTGATTATTTCTTTGCATAGTAAATAAAAATCATCTTAAATTGTCCGCTGTATTAAACTGGACCTTTGGGTGTTTCTAATCTGTTGAATAGAGTTTGCTTGCATGAGCACTGCTGCTGCTGAGTTTGAGCTGCCCCCCAGGCGTTTTTATTATTTAAGACTTTCTTTGATGGAGATAATTAAACCTAATCTCTTTTGCTAATTAGTCTAATTTCTACTCTCAAACCAATTTATTCCAATCGATCCTCACTTGTGTAAAGTTAATTTTAGCAATAGACTGTTCATTTTTTTCAGCGAATACATCGTCATCATCTCATTTCGACAAAAAATAGTTGTCATCCTATCAGACATGCTTTGCTTATACTGGGAACAAAACTTTGAAGATGACAAGTGAGAGAAGAAGAAAACTTACAGATGGGGAGTAAAATCGTGCTTCTTCAACTGTCCCATTTCATAGAAGACATGAAGATCAAAGGTTGCTTAATTAAATTAAGTTTGACAGTTATTTCTATTTATTTTTCAGGGTGTATGTTATCTACAGATCATCAGGATTTTTTTTAAATTTTATTCAAAGTCCCCAGAGGTGTTATTGTAGTTTATGTCTGGATTTATCTTCATGAGTTTGATTTGATTGGTTTTTAGATTTAGATCTTTCCAAACTGTTGGTGGGTTGCAGGGACCTTTGATTCAGTAATTTTCCCCAGATGATGTATTAACCCTTTAAACAGCAAAGTCGCAAAGGCAGCCTATTTAAAAAAACTCAAGATTACATAAAATCCCTTTAAGTAGTGCTACTTTGACTCCATCATCAGGTCCCATTTTAAAGCTAGTAATGGACGTTATGTTGTTCATGCTGTAAATTTACCTGCAACATAACCAGACATTCGACACGCTGAGATTTACTAACTTTATAGTTTGAACTCATTTAAAGCACCATTGTTCTTAAGTTCAGGATCACAGCCACCAGCAATCTCTCTGTTTGTTTGCTTTAAAATCTTCTGCCTGCCTAATGAATAATTCTTTCCATTTTCTGATAAAAAAAGCCAAGATAAACAAATCTTCCATCAAAAGAGGATCACAAGAAGCTCGATAACAACAGACGTGCAGCTTTGCATCTTAAGTAAACTGTGGAAGGAACTATCAGCAGACTTGAAGCGGTATAAAAACTCAAGTTTTTGTCTTGTTGTGCTTTTAAGATTTTTCTACGCTGGTTAAAACTCAGACATCTACTGTAAGTGCAATGTGAAGGTGTTATTAGACCTGCTCAAATTGCTCTGCAGCAGCCATGGTTGCTTTACTTTACATCAATGGGAACATACATCCCAGGTGCACACGTTAATGATCACGCAGGATGCTGCTGCTCGTGTTCATCGAACATATTTACCAACCTTTTTTTTCATATTTACCAACCTAGAGTCACATAGAAGATCTGAGACAAACAGCTACTACCCAGGACAATGAAAATACATTTTTTCTTCTGCTTTGACTTCTGTTGCAAACCATAATGAAATCAGTCCACTGATGTTATCCATCCATCTATTTTCTGAACCATCCATCCATCCATCCATTTTCTGAACCGCTTAATCCAATTGGGTCGCGGGTGTGCTGGAGCCTATCCCAGCTATCGACGGGCGAGATAGCTGGACAGGTGTACCCCGCCTGTCGCAAGGTCGCAAGGCCGACATGGAGAGACAGGGAGAATTTAGAGTTAACCCAACATCTTTGGACAGTGGGAGGAAGCCAGAGCACCCGGTGAGAACCCATGCAAACTTGCAAACTCCACACAGGAAGGCCACAGTTTCAAACCCATATTCTCAGCCGGAATATGGCTCTGACCGACTTGGGACTTGAACCGGCGGCCTTCTCACTGTGAGGCCGCAGTGCTAACCACTACTACACCGTCCAGCCCCACTGATAGCCAATAATGTAAAAGAAATGGTGCCAGTAATGCCATAACATTTCACTCTAACAACACAATATTTGTGTTGGTTATTGGCCTAGCATAAGAAATATGCTTTTGATTGCTTAGATAGAACTGCATTTCCCACAATTATTTTCTTTAGCAGTCTGGTCGTCAAAAATACACACGATTTCAATAACATCTGCAAATTATTGCAGTATTTGCTTTATCACATTTTCTGTTGCTACAAAACAAAAATAACTCACTCAGATTCCTTTTACAGACTTAAAACATTTTTTTGTTTTAAGAGAAATACAAAAGACAATCATTATGAACAAAAAAAAGACTGAAACTAACAGTTGTGATAGTCACATAGCACCTGCGTCTTCTTTCTGATCTTGTTTTTATTGTCTTTGTTCTTTGATCTGAGAAGTTTGCACAGTTTTGAAGTTTCAGAGCTCTGCTCAACAGGAGCTCTTTGCTGGCACTGCAAAGCTCCTCAGGAACAATAAAGACCTTTCCACTTAAATTCTCCTCTTTTCAAAAATAACATCAGATGAAGGCGTTAATGGATCACAAATTGTGCTTCAATTATGGGAAATTACACGTCAAAGTGAAAGAGCAGTGTTGAAAAGGTGCATAAGATTTCTAACCAGTGGAGTGCTCTTCTCTCTGCACCCCGTAGCTGCAGAGGAATCATGCAAACTCCAGGCAGAACGGCTGCAGCCAGGTTTCTTGCTGTGAGATGACACTTCTAACCGACTCACCAACTGTGCAGCTTGCACTTATTGAAAAAGAGTTTTGTCTGTAACTTGAGTTTATTAAATGTGGGGGTTTTCCCCTCGGCTGTCAGTGATGATTTTGCACTTTTAAAAGAAACCAAAGATCCACGGCAATGACCTGAAGGGCCATTCTGTGTGTGATGGGGAACATTTTTCTGGCAGCTGCACTTTCTGGGCACAGCGATGAAACGGTTTGTCTGTGTGCAGCTCACGACCTCTGAATTGAGACTGTCCAGCCTTCTGCTTTCAGCCTGCTTAGATCTCCTGCTCAGCACACCCTAGACCATAAATGAAAAATGAATGTAGCCGATGAGGAAGTGCATTAAAGTGGAACCCCACTGATGGTCACCATGAGCTGGCTCACAAGGCCACCTTCCACCATCCCCACCCAGAAATGGCCACGTTTGGCTCCATGGAGACCAAGATGTGCAGCATTCAGCCATCCACATCAGACTTAGAGAGACAGTTTACAAACCAGTGAGTGATGTTACCGCGGCTACATTTACTTATTACTTGCTTAGCCTGCAAGAGTTTGAGAAAGGCCCTGACTTGTAATATTCATGGGAGTAATAAATGATAATGGCCATTAAATGAGCTGATAAGATTTGAATCAAGTGGAAAAACTAATTTCCTTTGCCATAATACCAAATCCCTCTTTCTTTAATATCACAACTTAACTTTTGATGTTCTTTGTTGTGCCTAATATGCAGGAGGTGGGCGTCCACATTGTAGCTGTAAAGATTCATAAATTGCTTCCCTCCTACAGAAACTCAGAGTGTGTTTAATCAGAAGTTTTGTGACAAAGTGATGTGAAGTAGAGGCCAGCAGACAAGCTCCATTGATGCTGAGGCAGGCTGATAATGACACAGGAATGATGCAACGGAGATAAGAGGGAGTGGGAGCGAAGAGGTGCAGAGAAACAGAGTGATGGGTGAGAGGAGTATTCATTTAGGAAGACAAACAGCTTCATTTAAAGTTAGCCAAGCACAGAGACGCCCTGCACACTGCAAATGGGCTGAAATTTGCATCTTTCACTGACGGGGGATCCAAGCCCTACCCTCACTCTCTGGGTCTCACGTCCCCAGTGGTAATGGATTATCCAGGGTCTCGCCTGAAGAGCTTCTGTCTTTGATTTGCTTCTGAGCACATTTTTCTTTCTGCTTTTACTGAAGCAATTCCTCTTTATTCTTGATCTGCTGCCGATATTGTCACACCTATATTTATCTACTCTATATAAGCACCGTTCACTGTTTTCTTTCATTCTTTCATTGCATAGAGAGAAAACAACAGAGAGCAGAGATGGTAGTCATTTCACGATTATTAAATAGCAGAAATGCAGAAAACTCCACCATTACATTTGATTTCTCATCCACTCCCCTCAATCAGCATCTACTGATGCTTTTACAGCCGAAAATCAAATTTAAGTTCCAAGCTAGGCAAACAGATCGTGCCGATTATCTGCTAAGGTACTCACAAGTTGTAGTCTGAGCAGCATGCAATAATTCCATCTTGGGTGGAAAGTGCTGGAGTTGCGGGTAAAACTTGAATTTACAAAAAGTTGAGCTGAAAAATAATTTGAAATATCAGAGTTGTGCTTTTTTGCAGAGTCATGCTTACCTGCAGAGTCATGCTTGTCAGATGATCAAAGACTACAGGCCAGTCCAGCACCTGGACTCATCTAATAAGAGGCCATGCTCTTCTACCAGATGCTGTATGTGCTTTAGCATACTGAATTATGCAGTGTCTTTCCTGAAAAAGCACTTAATGTGAATGGGGGGATGTGTTGCTCTAAAAGCTGTGTATACACTCAGCAAATAGGGGTGCAACCTCCTATTGGATAAAGACAGACGCATCCTGTGGCCATGGAAAAGATGCTCATCTGGTTCAGAAAGGTCAGAGCATCGGCATCAAGCTGGGAAAACATCTAAGATCTAAAATGAAATGAAATGAATAAAATGAAAAATCCTTCCTTAATAAATAATTAATTCAATAAATAAATAAATAATAAAAGTGATGTCACTGGTAGAATTAAGGTCATTGACTTTATGGTGTGAACACTTTTTTTGCTCAGGTACAGTCAGACTGTTTAAGTTGTGTTGCTGCGTGTGGGTTAGTGGGGGATGCGGGGATGTGTGTATGTGGATGTTTGTGTATCTTATAGGTCTAAATATGGGATTACAGCCATTATGATTCACTGGGAATCAGCTCCTACACATTCCTGAATGTTTGACATATTGTGCCGTCATGCATTTACACAGGTTGTAAAATTAGAGTTTGGATATTTTCCTCCAACTCCCTGCCAGGGGGATTTAGCTGCCTGGGCATCATTTTATGCTGCTGCGGATCACGAGGGTGTATGTGAATAAACAGCTTCACAACAGTTTCAGATACATATTATCAGATCTTTGACTCCTGTGCCACTTACCTGAGAGATTTTTCTCTTTTTTTAAGCCATTCGAGCAGTTGTTGTGCACCTGCCTACAGAAAAACTTAATTAGTCAAGTATAGTGCATGTTTACACCTCTACTGTAAAACATCTAAATAAAACCTCACAGCTACACTTGACTATACGACTTTTATTATAGATCTGGTACAAACTGTTTCTAAAAATGATAAATGATACATTTTTCTATCTAAATGGTACATACAGCCTGCTCGATCAAGCACTTTTACCAAGAAATAACAAGCATATTAAGCAATGGTCTTTGCACATGCACATACCTGACGGTAAAGGTGGCCATTATGCTGATTAAAAAACTGTTTTGAGATACGGATCCCCTGATGGATTTACAAAGTGCATGCACAAAAACAGGAATGTAGCCACTTATTAATTCAACCATTATAAGTTATCCTGTTACATGGTGAGGAACAAGGAGCCTTTATTATTTTCTTCTTTCAGCTCAAGGATCCTCTTGTGATAAATCTGGAGGTGTTGTTGCTGTATTCATGCCTAGTGATGGATGGTAACAGTATTTTATTCAGATTCTGATTAAAATAAAAACACGGGGTCCCTGCTCAACCTTCCTGTAATGAAGCTCAAATAGATTCACCTCGTCAAATTTAATTTTAATGTATAAGAGTCATTTTTCCTCAAAGCTGACTTCCCCTAATCAGTTGAGTCCTGGAAGACTTCCTGCTCGCTGTGGGCGGCACCGTAAAAACCCGGCTGGATTTCATTCCAGCACTGCTTGACATTTATTGCACATATATCTGGACTTGTTTTTCTCCCCTCTAGCCTCAAATTCTCTGCAAATAAACAGCAGTCAAAAGTTTGGACACACTTACCCATTTAAAAATGATTGGCTAACCTTTGCTGCATACTGTAAATATTATTTTTTAGCCTGTAAAGGTGAAAGAGGCTTATTTCCCAATTACAGATCTTGTCTTTAGGTGTTAATTGCCGACTGGCCTCTGGAGCTCTTATAGGATGCCATGTGGGGATTTTTTTAATAAACTCTAATCTTGTTGAAGCAGGGAGCCATAATAAAGAAGAGCCAAGCTGTGTTTTAACCCAGCATCCCTCAATAAGGTGTAATCTCATCCATACACAGAAGACGGCCGAGTGCCAAGTGACAATGCAGCGAGGACGTGAATAGCTGTGATTCATGCACAGAAATGACACACGCTTTGCTGTTGTTTGGGTTGAATTAGGTCAGCTGTGCAGCAGGGCTCTAAGTTTTTTCAAAGCATCTCAGTATTTCTGTTTAATGCCAGATGGAAGCATTTGAACCTGTCTCAATGAAACAAATTTAAAGCTTGATGTACTCCATCCTATATGAGGAGAGCCACGCTGAATCATTGTTCTTCTTTCCACACGATGAGCAGGTCTGCCGCAGAGCTGCTCATTTAGCCAAGTAACTCATCAATGCTTGTCTATCCCCCTGACCTGGGATCTGTTTTTTCTTTCAAGGCACGCCTCCAGCCACAGGCACGGGTACACTGATCATTCAGCTGGAGGACTACAATGACAACGCCCCCTACGTGGTGCCGTCGGTAGCACAAGTGTGTGAGGATGCACGTGATATGAATATCATTGTTGGCGGTTGGGACAAGGACCTTCCTCCCAATGCTGCTCCGTTCAAGATAGAGCTAGGAAAACAGCCCGGCCTGGACAAAACATGGAAAGTCACCAAATTTAACTGTGAGTATTCTAGCGTCCTTTATGTGTTGAAACAAGTCAAAAAGTTGCAGGAATCAACATCTTTCAACAACTCAAGAGGCTCAAATCTCCAAATGGTTGTTTCCTCAGCACCTTAGAAGACCACACTGTTATTCTGCTGCTTTTCTTTTAACTCTGAAAACACCCAGAGGAACGTTGGATAAAAACAAATGAAGACAAGTGAGGAAATGGTTAGAGAAAGCTGCCAAAGCTCTGCAGTCAGTTCCATTGCAAGAATATTCAAGGGTCGGTTCACCGGACTCGTCCTCGCGCTGCAGAGCCGAGCTGCAGATTTACAAACGGGACAAATTAAGCAAAGCGGGAAATACACAGATAAGCGAGATATTAAATCGCAGCTGCGTGAAAGGAAGCGGCGTCTGTGTGTGTCTGAGTGACAGGCTGGAGGTAAAAGCTACCCTGAGGTGTTGGCTATGACTGACAGCAGGAGAGGGAGGTACAGACAGTCCTCAATCAGCAGCGCTGGGAGAGACAGATATGGCAGCAGAGAAAGAGCCCCCCCTGTGATATGGACCAGCTGCAAGACGGCTCAACACAACACCGGTTTTTCCCCCTGAAACACATCAGTGGTGGTTTTACACTTCCTGATGCAGAGGTTGCATGGGGACAATGCTCCCAACAATGCAATCACAGTTCATTCACAGCTGCAGGTAATCAGAAGCAGCCGGGGAGTTCCTCTCTCCTGCAGAGGCTCGCCTTCTTCCAATATTAGCAGGTAGCAGAACTATTAACAGGCTATTATCAGTTTGTTGTCTTTAGGATAACTAGGCCTCAGATAGAACCAAAATGTTCTTCTTCTTCTTTCACACCATCAGTGCTTTGTCTCACCTCGCAGTAAAGCTGTTGTCTGCTTTTCACTTCATAAACAAGCTTCACACGGGCATAATTATAGATCAGAAAGCCACAGGTGAGCCAAGTAAGATCCAAAATTTCCAAAAGTGTTGGAGTATTGAGCAAAGTTAGACACTTTCTTAACTTCAGATCTATGAAAACTCTCCTGTACCCTGAGTCTACCTTACTTACAGTAACTTGCTGTATTGAGAATTGGGGTTATACATGCAACACTACGCTGCAGACAGTAATGTTGGCTTTTATTATCACACCAATTCATTATTTATTTAGTCAAAAAGTACTAAAATTCATGGACTCAGTGGATCAGAAAACCGCTTTACTGATGTATAAAGCCAGAAAAAACTTATTTCTTCCAACATTGAAGATGGATTGTCCTCAGACGGTTTAACCTGCTATGTTGTTAGCAGGTGTGTATCTGTCCACGGCGGAAAGTTATGGAATGCATTACCTGAAGAATTGAAATATAGCGAGAATGTATTGAAATTTTAAAAAAGGAAGAACAATACGATGATTAATAAGTACAAACTTGTTCCCGGGTAATTGAATGATGTTAGAAAACACAGAGACTGAAACTATAGATTATAGATATATAAGCCGAGGTTGTGACTCAGGTTTAATTCACTTTCACATTGACTGAGCTGTACACCGTACACCAGCCATAAGCCTTTATTAGCTTCATTCTCTTTGCTGTTTTCTTTTTCCTGCATTTCAGCCATTAAGTTTCCTGGAAGGTGTTAAATAAGTAGGCTACTGTGGTTGGAGGCGGTGTGGCTGTGAAAAGGATGAAGAATAAAAAAATGCAGTCACAAAGTTACTTAGGAAGTCAAAACCAAAGCAATCAATCTGGAGTGAAATTTAACTCGTAATAAATTCATTTTCCTTCACTAAACCATAAAGCAATAATAATGATTAAAGTATAAACTAAAAAAGAACGGGCAGATCAGGTGGTTATCTGTGGATCAATGTGCAGCATGATGCACTGACATTAAAGGTGCATTCACACCAGCTCTCCTGGATCAAATCCTACATTGTTTGCTTAGAAAGTCCAGTTTATCTGAGGAGGTGTGAATATGCATGAACTCTGATGTGTGGGAAAGAAGAAACCTGTGGACCAGCAGAAAACATTGATCTCTGTTCGCTTCATGTCAGCCAAAAACAGGAAGTGGACTAAAACTTATGTGGCAGAAACACAAGTTGCATAGTTTTAACCAGTAGACCAGTTGGTTTCCTTCCTCGTTGTTTTTTTTCCATCAGTAATTCTTGCTGCAGCGCCGCATCAGGTGAGCACCTACTGCATTATTTAAAGGGTTTGGTTGGTTTTAAGTGCAGTGCAAAAGCAAACTAAGGGTGGCAGAACCCCAATCATACCAGCAGACTATCAGAGCCAGTAAGATCTGAATTAGTGGTAATCATAGCCAAAAGCAGTGCATGCTGTTTGTAGAGTGCATCTATATACTGTAAGAAGAAACATTTACACTGTAAAATTTTTAGGGACAACTTTAACTCAGGAGGTCCAGTCTCTAAAGGTTTCCCCAGTTTACATCCCAAAGGGGCTGGAATTGGTTCAGAGAAGATTGGGCCATACCAGCATAAATAACGAGTTTCTACTCACCTACTATTCTGTTCTGGGTCCAGGTGATGAAAGATGTAGTATATTTAGTATTTTTGAGTTTTCAGTTTTACACAAGTTTTTCTTTCCAACTTAAATTAATTAGGAAATTGTGTTGGTGTCTCCTGTTCTGTTTTGATAGAACAAAATGAATTGTACAATGACAGCCAGAGAGATAAGACATGACCTTTACAGCCAATTAAATCCAAAATGAAACTTCCTTCCTCTCACCAAAAGGCATGAAGTTCTGTTATTTAACCAAACTGAAACAACAGGCCTCCCTGCTGTGCTGGAATCAGAAATTTCAGCTAACAAGCTAACGTCTAAGGCCAAGTTAGATTTCTGATCACATGGAGGATAAATCTGGTGAGCCGTGGTTGCGTGGTGGTCTGTTGTTCAACATAATTCCATTTCAACATGTAAAGAAAGAAATAGCTTTGTTTGAGTCGTAATGGCTGTGTGCACAGCTGCAGGAAGGCCGGAGGGAAAACATGAATCAGGATGTTAGGCACCATCTGTATAACTTCCAGCTCTCGTTTCTGCTTTACAAAGTTTGAACTCTGTTTAAGGTTGAATCTGATGTAGTTTACAGAGCAGGTTTTTAGTTTAGTTAGCTGGTAAAAGATCACAATTTTCTTCTCTTTTTTAAAATACCAGAATAATCTAGGCCATTAAATTTGGATCTGCATCGTATAGAAGCATTAAAAAATGGATTTATGTTTGGAGTTTGGAACCTTTATGATTTATAAATGTATAAAAAGTGTTCTTGACCCATCTTTTTTGTCATTACAGTTACAACAGTGCATCTGATGAAAGTGTTGTATGTCTGCCTCACTTTATCCTACAGCACTGAGTGGAAGCTTTAAGTCTCACATCCTCAGTGATAGGCTTGACACGATCAGGATTTTAGGGGCCGATCACCGATCAGAGAGTTTATAAAAACCGATCACCGATCCGATCACTGGCCTAAATGTGGGAATCAAATGTGCCCATTTTATACAGTTTAAGGAG
Organism: Craterocephalus amniculus; assembly: GCA_036024015.1. Lineage (NCBI taxonomy): Eukaryota > Metazoa > Chordata > Actinopteri > Atheriniformes > Atherinidae > Craterocephalus > Craterocephalus amniculus. The sequence goes on along the minus strand of JAVQJG010293163.1, from coordinate 365 downwards.
TATTTTAAAAACTTAACCTCTTCTCCATAGGCTACTTAAAAGTAATTAAAATACTTTTCAAGAATACTGCACAAAAGGGCAGCGATCTCTCAGTACATTCATACAACTCTTTCAATTTTAATTATTTTTCTGTACTGCTTGTCTAATAATGATGAAATTATTTATTGACAGTATTAAGATGTCTCTAGTTTCTTTGTTATATATACTATATATATATATATATATATATCCGTGCTTAATGTTTTTTTTAGACTTAAATTATGGAATATGTGCGGTAAAGTCCATCTTTAACCAACGTTGTAGAACATGCTGCTTCCTTGCCGACGTATTTCGTCCTCCGGGTCGGCACAGCCTCCCTTCACTCT
>JAVQJG010293160.1:0-19953 GCA_036024015.1 Craterocephalus amniculus | reverse complement strand
GTGGCCGGGCTCTCCCTTAGAGATAGGGTGAGGAGCTTGGTCATCCGGGAGAGGCTCGAGGTTGAGCCGCTACTCCTCCGCATCGAGAGGAGCCAGATGAGGTGGTTTGGGCATCTGGTCAGGATGCCCCCTGGACGACTCCCTCAGGAGGTGTTATGGGCACGTCCCACCGGGAGGAGGCCTCGGGGTAGGCCCAGGACCCGCTGGAGGGATTATATCTCTCGGCTGGCCTGGCAACGCCTCGGTGTCCCCCCGGATGAGTTGGCGGATGTGGCCCTGGAGAGGGAAGTCTGGACTTCCCTGCTTAGGCTTATGCCCCCGCGACCCGACCCCGGATAAGCGGAAGAGGACGGTATGGACGGTACGGTACGGTACGAAGTCTCAAACCAAATCTCCCCCCACTCATGTTATTATGTCGTGCCAGCAGAAAGTGTTTCTTTTCTAAGTTGTCGTCTAGGCTTCTGGTTCGGTGTTTGTTTCATATTTGAATGATTCATGGCTTAAATATGCCTCCAATTTCAAAGGTTTGTTAACAGATAAACTTGAAAATCTCTCTGAAAGCCCTGAAGAACTATTGCTCAAGACCACTTTGATTTCTGTATTTGCCACCAAAAAGCCAGACTTCCTCATGATCTTTCAGAGGTAGATCAAGAATTTCCACAGTGCTATCATTAGTTCAAGTCAACCAAGAGGAGGGAAAAGAGAAAGGTTAGCAATGTCACTTCTTGATCCGGAACTTGGCTAACATACAGTAATAAGCGATATCCGTTACCGTCGTGTCATTTCACAGCAAAACACTCAAATCCGGCTCGTTATTTCAAACAGGGATTCTGCTGGAAAAAGAAGGATGTGACAATGCTGGAATTCTTAATGAAAAAGATGTCGAGGAAGCGAGGCTGGGGGATGAAAGGCAGGACTGGGAGGCATCCTTCTGCCGCCATCGAGCATGTATACATGGAGTCGACGAGCAACCTTGACATCAAACATTGAAACAAAGCGAAAACATCAAAGACGTTTTGGTAAAAGCGTTTTGCTCTGTCAAATTTCACATTACTTTGATCAATTTAAACTTTTGTTTTGTTCCATCAAGTGCACCACAAGCACCCTGCCAGCGAGTACCATAGAAGTTCTGCAGACTGATGGCATCTCTATCCAGGCAGAGAAGCATTCACACTCTAACAAATAAGTCAATTGTAGCCGAGATGGAGAAAGGAAAAAAGCTCATGCATGCAAGTTTCAGAGACTCAAGAGGCATGAGTATAGCTGTGCATCAGACATTCAGGTGCATCCGTGTCCAGGTGTGTGTTTGCATATGCAGCCTTCGAGTATGAATTTCATCCAGGGAGCCTCATGTTTTCAGTTGAATGTGGGTCTTTATGAAACAGGCCAAGGCAAATTTTTGTATTACAATATGCTGATTGCTTTACTCATGGCTGGTTTGGAAGTTCTCCATTGTGGTGAGGTGAGGGGGCCAGTGAGGCGAGACACACAGCCATGGAGTAGTAACTAAAGGTGGCAAGAGTGAGCGGGTGTTGGGGAAATAAACTGTGAATATACTCATCTGATGGAGAGGAAAAAAAAAATTATAGTAATGGGAATCTATGAAGGCTCACAAGCCATTACCCGCTGCAATATTCACTCATAAAAACATCCTTTGCACATGCCTCCCGTGACTAACCACCCTGCTCATTCTGGCCAGCTGTGTTCCAGTGTAAATTTGGGTGAAAAAGGACTATTACTCATGGGCAGTAATTTGCACCTAAATTACTGACACACACACACAAAAAAAGTCCAGAATATCCCAATTTCATTTCATCCCCATCAGGACGGCAGTTGTTTTAGCCTCTTAAGAATCTAATGATAGATTTATCAGAGTTATCTGAGCTAGCGAAACCAAGCGGGAGAGATTAGACTAACAAACAAACTCCAAAGAAAAACTATTCTCAGCCATGTCACAGTTTCTTTTTTTCCATCTTTCCACAAAATGTGATGTTAATCAGGCTTCACTGGAAAAGACGGCTGCCGCGGTACTTCTAAATATTTCTCTTTTCCGCTCTCAGACGTGCTGATTGTGATACGAGGAAGCACAATGGGTATGCGGGGCTGGTTTTGGAGGATAAAAAGGAGCCTGGTGGAACATCGGCAGCAGGTGCCATAGCTAACGGCTGGCTGCAGCCTTATGCAGTACTGAGGGTCCTTTCTCATTTTCTGCTATCGACACTATCAGGCTTGGGCTGCGAGGTATTTCACTTATCAAAGAGGAAACCCAAAAGGCTCTGGAGTTCTTCTTTCACCAAACACTTTAATTGGATCTTTTAGAGGTAATCTGCCGCCCCTAAAACACTGCCTGAGTTTTAATTAAACAGACGCATTTTAAGATTTCATATAGGGCTCCTTTATATGCAACAGTCAGGTGACATCATCTCCTTCAGGAGTAAGTCATTATTTCATGTGTAATGCTTACAAATGACATAAACAGGTCGTTTTTACTTGCTGTTGTGTTCATGTTACGCTGACAAACACAATGAATGTGGCTCCCATGCTAAGTCAGAGCTGCCATGCTGATGCTAAGCGGTCCCCATTTGAATGCCACCTCTACCACACACTTCACACAGCCCAATCACCTCATCTTGACACTCCTTGGCTTCGACTAACACCAGGATTATTCAGCCAGAACGCATCATATTTCTCCGTGAGACGGGGGATAAATGGATCATTCTCACGCTGCCAATAAATCAATAAAACATTATGCTGATGGAAAAAGAGTTCCCACGGGAAAGGTGACAGTCAAGGAGGGGCTCAGTGAAATATTGCCATGTTCTCTTGCCTGTTTTATTTTCCATCCATCCTGTTCAAATCAAGTTGAGGACAAGAGAGGTTTCTGTCTCTGTGATGGGAGATTTGGGTGTCTCGAACTGAATGGTGACTGAAAAGAGAGGAAAACACCAACCACACCTCGCTGCTGCTATTGAATAGACCCCACCACACTGCAAAGCAGGAGGGGCCTGGTGCGAATACAACACTCTCAGGTGCAGAAACGAACCTGAGCTGAGCCTGCTGCTGAAAGTGTATAAACTTGTGCAAGCCTAAGTAAGCAAGTAAGCATTAACCAATGAGAGTTTAGCTATTTCCCCACTTACAACCACTTACGGACGTCACATTGAATCAATGGAAGTGGATTGTTTGATTGGGCAATGCTCCCACCTCCTCAAAGCAAAGCCTGTCTCTGAGTATATATCCCGAGCAGACTTTTTCCTTTCCATTGCCTTCCACTTTACTACATCTACCCTTTGCTACCCAAGGGAGCTTTTTACTTCTATTATACGATTTTAATTCTCTTTGATGATAGGCATCTTACACAGTGCCCTTTACCCTAATCTCTTTCTGCCTCCTTTTTCTTTGCATTGATATTGAGAGAGATCCTTGTTATGCAAGACATAATCATGAATTTAGGTGTGTTAGGACGGCAGAGATGTAAAACGTGCATGTTTTTAAAGTTGGTAAAGCCGTAAGGCAAAACCCCTGAGACCAGAAAGCATTGGTGCTGGTTGCCATGATAAACTTAGTATCTAGGTTTGCATTGTCGATGCAGGGCACGACCGAGTAACAACAGCAATGTATTACAGAAATTCCTAGATGAAACAATGCTGCTATGTATAACAATTTAAGTCCATGGTTGATGAATAACCCATTCCTTTCTGAAGTACTACTGATTGAAACTACTGAACCCTTCGAACGCATCAGTATTATTTTCGAAGTGTTGCTTTTTTTATGTCTGTGGCCACCTCAGGATGGAGAAAGTGAGGGAGGAAAGAAGATAAGAGTCAACTGCATTAAGGTTTTGATGACACAAGTAAAATATTGCTGAGAGGAATCTTAAAAACTGATTTTGGATACAAAACACAACGAGAAGCACTGTCAGGAAGACAAAGAGAGACAAAAAGAGGGAGAGAAAGATGCCAAAATCAAAATGCTTGCAGTGGAGATCTTCATGAGTTGCAGGGATAGTAAAAAAAATGCTGAAAGATTAACAACCAAATAATCCCTGGCAAGACTTTTTCAGGTTTTTTCAGGTGTCTCTGATCACCCCAGTGGGCTCCAATCCCCCCTATAGCTCCAACTGACCACTTTCTTTTGCTTTCGTGTGAATGTCTGTCTCGGACTGGCTCTCAGCTTTGCCAATTATATCCTTGAGTCAGAGCCATCTCCGCGTCCCTGACCTTTACCGCCAAACTCCCAACAGACCACCTTCCACTCCACCTCTTTGTCTGAATGTCTGTCCTACTATCACTCTGGGCTGGCCCACTAAAAAGTCGGAGAGAATAATGTGCTGTCTCTCTGTCTTCATCTCCATGGAAAGGGATACATCTTCCTTTTTCTCGCTTTTCCTGGGCTGAATTATTTGTTTGAATCTCTGCACACTTCCCAAAGCCTAACCGCTTGGACTCAGTTATCAAAGGTTTTGAGGACTGTGAATGTGCTCCAGTTTTGTTGGTGAATTCCCATCTATGGTGGAGACCAAATCAAAATTAAATAATAATGCCGACCTGATCAGCCCATTATTTCCGGATGGCATACCTCAGCAGGGCTCCACAGTCCAATCAAATGGCAGATAATGAAAGCACGGAAGCAATTTAAAATCTCAACGGTCCCTCAGCAGCAAAAAGGGGGAGAATAAAGCAGATCAGACAATATTATGGCGGATAATCCATACTTTTCTAACTTCTTTACACCCTTTGCCTGTCTTGCTTTCTCTGTCTGCCTTGCTGTATGCTTCTTTTTCTGCCTCTCTGCCTCAGTCATATCACTTTGTCTCTGTCATTGCAGGGCAGGATAATTAAAGTTCTTTGATGCTGTACCTCACCAACTACTTCAGAGGGATGGAGTTAATGGAAGTCACTGGCTTCTACCAGACCCTAGACTTTAAATTGAATGTCTCCACTCCATTTGAGAGCTGTAGGTAGATAAAAGGGCAAAGTGATAGGCTCTTTGCTTCAAGTTCATAGAGCTCTAACTTGACAACTGGAGTCACTTTAATGGCCACTGCTCTGCATCGCATTCATGACAAAATGAATAACCAGAGAATGAGAGGGCCAATAAAATGGGTGATTGCTGGTGGGTGGCTTTACATGTACACTTTTATGCGCGGCCACTAGTACACACAAAGCAAACTGTCTCCTTTGAGATTAGAGGCTTGTGGGTTTTTATGAAAAACCATCTATCGAGTCTGTTTGTCTCTTTTCTTTCGCTCATGTCTCATCCAAACAATTTTGAATTCAAGGCTGCCGACAGAAGAACTAGAAACCAAGGGAAATGAAATGTCCTGGTGGTTCAAAAGGGAGCTGCAATTTTTGAACTGTGCCAGTAATGCTTAGCTTTTTTGTTTTGCTGCTTCATATTTCGCTTTCTTCCTTCCCTATGTGCCATCATCAAAAGCATAGGAGGTGTTAAGGCAACAAACAGACGGAAGCTTTCTTCGTGTCTTCTCATTAAGGGCTTGGCATGAATCTGGGTCGCTTGTGATGCGGAGGTACCGGAATCATGTATCACCTACATAATTGCCCCATATTTATACACCTCTAAATGGTTGTTTTTGCCGTGACTTTACACCAAATGTGGCTCAGATGCATCCTTTGGTTTGAGGTGAAAACAGACATATATATAGAACCCCATAAGAAATACACACACACAAACATATTAAATCATTCACCCACACACTTTGGTTGGCTCAACTGTTCTCACTGCTCATAACTAATTGCTAAGGCTTACTTTCATTAGAATGAGACGTGTCCAAGGATGAGCTGTTGGATAATCAGCCTCCTTCCCCGGGTGTAGGTGTTTACACTTTTACACAGTCATCACTAGAAATTTAAGATTTGTTTGTACTGATTCTCCGAATCAGCATACCCCCGACCCCTGCCTACAGTAAGTGCATCCTCTGTGCTTTGAGTATGTTTGCCTGTGCATGAGGAGGAAATCTGAAGTGTATCCATTTTGGAGCACATTCGAGTAGGAGAAAGGCTCCTGGCAAGATCAGATGAGTGAAAACATACACATTTTCAGAAAACACATGGCACAGTTAGAGGCTGTCTAAAAGAGAGTGACAGTATTCCATAAGACAGGGAGGTGGGCTGCAAGCACCACACCTGCCAGCTCCTATGTAGTCGGGTGGCTGCTGGAGACCAGATCTCACCAGAGTCGTCAAGTTTGTTCTGTCTTGTGCTGTTTTAGTTCTTTCAGAAATATTGCATTGGCATTGGTACTAACTTTACAGCCTTATCTAATCTTTTGTAGCAAAAATGCATCAGAAATGAGTTTGCTCAGTTTGGATGAATCCAATGGCACAGTTTCTTCCAAAAAATTACATGACTCTTCAACGTAAAGTATAAAAGTGCTAAACTGCTCAGGAGACAAAGTGACAAAGACCCTGCTCCCAGTATGATCAAGCATCCAATAGGTTGTGGTGCCAAGCACCTCTTTCCCATGGCCATGCCCTGACATGTCAGAGCTGCTTTGGCTACAGAAGGAAACCAATCTAGATCGGTATACTGTGAATGATCCCTTTCCCCATATGCTCACCAGATATTGTGTAAAACTGTACTGCTGAGCAAGAAACCAGGTCATTATGCCAAAAGTCTGAACTCCGACAAAGCTCACTGGACAACAATTTCAACCTCTCACTAAAACCAATTTGCTCAATAAACAGTTGTCCTGCACTCATCTCCCAATTGGCACAATGATCCTCTTCACTTCATCAACAACCACCATAAGGATCAATACAGCACTTCAGCATTGATTCTGCAGTCTGTGGTCAATGCCAACTCCAATAATCACCTCTGTTTGCTCATCAATTCCACCTGTTCCACAGGTAAATGTTAGATGAGATGTAGTTTCCACTCAGTAAAGGTAACTGAATGAATCCTGTGGAGATGATAAGTCAAATACCATCTTTATTTTTTTGTTTAAATTGATAGGCTATGTGTAAATGTCATAAAGGTGAAATTATTCAGTAAGAGAAATATTCCTGTACTTTTTCCTGAACATAATATTTAGCTTTCTTTATGTCAGTTATTACAGCTTTCAACTCACATACAAAAGCATTTGACATTTGTAAACTGCAACCATGTTGCTTGGACTGGTGCTGATATGTATGCTGAAGCATTGCAGTGGGGTGAATTTCCACCTTTCTTCCCTCTCTTCTAGCACAGTCTGATAAGCTCTGCTCTAACTTGGCCAGATAGACAGAACGGGGACTGAATTTTTTTTCGTTTCTTCTTTTTTCCCCCCTCTCTGCTGTATGTCCTAGATGTCTGGAAACATTGCTTTAATTCACTCAGACGCCGTCACAAATGCGGATCAACGAATCCCGAGCCTGCGACTTGGCATGATGGTGAAAAAGGAGGGATAGCTTTGATGGAGAGGATGGATAGAACAAAAAAGCAGGGATAGAACAAGAGAATTAGACGAGAGATAAAGAAGAAAAAAGGGGATAAACATGGGACAGAGAGAAAAGCTTGAACAGGGGCTATTTATGAAAATGAGTGGCTTGGGATGTTGGTTTTATGGAATTAAGGCTGGTGCTAAATCATGCGTGGGCATCAGTGTTAAATTCAATTCAGCACATGTGGCTTGTGTATATGGATCTGAGAGTAAAACTGTAGTAGGATAAGCCTGTTTCTTTCAGCTGCATGCAAAGAGTTGTAATCTTAACCGTACACTGCATCTTCTAAGACCATGCCTAAGAATGTCAAATACTGTCTTCTCCTTGAGTTACAGATATACAGAATGGCTCTATTACTTGCTGGTAGCAGGCATCCAGAGCTAGGTTTCAAAGGTGAACAATTGGATTAAGGCTAGCTAGCTAACTAGCACAGCTAAAACTTTGACAGCTGGCTAGAAAGCTAGTGATTTTACTCATTCAATCCTGTCTCCAAAAAGCTTACTTGCCATGTTATTAATTGATTAACTAAATTACCATAAAATTTAGTTAAAATTTATATAAAATTTCCATCATAATCAAAATCGGAAACTGAAACGGCACTCTATTTTTAAAGGGTTTATGAGTAAAATATTTCTATATTCTGATAAGCCTGTTTTAACGGTCTATGCTGTTCCAAGTTAGCAAATTCAACCCCTCTTGTATATTTAGAAGTTTATTTTTATATTTGCAAAGTGATTTTGGAAGTTCAAATGTTTTTTTTTGCCCTTTTTTGTAAAAAAATAGAATAAATCAATATGAGGCTAACCTTCAATCTAGAACATGCCAATTAGATATGAGTACCTATTATTAAAAATGCTGTCTGTTTTTTAAGTGAGTAAATCTGCTGACTACTGTGCAGTGCCTCCATTTGGACCATTTGGGGTCATTTTATGCTGGCATGTTTTTTTTGTGCAATATTTTACACATGTCTCTCTCATTACCTCAAGGTAAGTCTAACTAAACCTAAATTCTCCTGTGGGTAGTTTTGCTGTAGTTCAGCTAAAATTTCAGTAACCTATTTCTTTTTCCCCAACACAGGCATGACTTTCAAGGTTATGCATTTATGATGTGCAGTTTTTTTTTTTCCAACACATTTTTTTGCGTTTAGCTGAGTGGGCATATGGCAGCAACTGGAAAAACATTTTAGTGTGACATATTACAACAGCACCATGATGTTTTTCTCAATAACCATGCAGTTTTTAACGCCAGACCGTAACCAAGTAGTTTAGCAATATGAAGATATTGACTTAAAAAAGCAAAGACGGTGATGAAATGCTGAAATTACTTTTCAAACCCTTTAAAAATCAGTGGTTATAATGGATGTTGAACTGGCTTGAGAGTTGTGTAGCTCCATCCCCAAACCCTAACAAAGGGATTCTTTTAAATGTGATGCAGGCATTGGAGCAACAGTGTTTCTCTGTGGAGTTATTTCCATGTCAAGCAGCATGAAAAACAGTGAGAATTACGGCTGTGAACAAGAATCAGCGACTAAAGGTTTTTGCAGGGTTTTACTATCAAACCTAGAGAGGGTTTTCTTTTAAAATAGCTTCTCCAACATGAAGTATCACAAAGTTTATCTCAGCAACCTTATTTGTACAAAATCCCCCAAAAGCACAATTTTGCTCTGACCAAATGATTAACTCTCATTTGTCTAAAACTGATACATTTAATTTATTATTGATTGCCAGCCACATCTGTTTTTAGGTTTTTAGCCTGAAGACTGGTAAGCAACAAATAATTGAATCCTACCGAGACGTTGCACGTTTAAAGTAGCCTGAGATTTAAAACGCTTCACACACATTAGCGCAGTGCCCAAAAACAAGCAAAGCAGAAACAATTGTGAACAGTGTGGAATTAAAAACAATTCTCAGGCGGTATGCCTGTTCTTGCACTGATGCAATTAGCTGAAACACTTTATGATGAATTTAACATGAGAGCTCTTCCTTCTTTCTTTTTTCAATCTGGATTTTTATAAGCTTGATAAGCTCAGTGCCGCTGTCAGTATTTCAGAATTATTTGCACTCGATGATGATATTAAAGTAAGGCGACGAGATAGACAGCTTGAGAGATGAAAAAATGGCTAAAAGGAAGGCTTTTTGTTGAGAAACAAAGTCTGCTAGGTTTACTGATAAGGGCAGGCAGAGGTAACAGTGGAGTAAGGATCAAATGTGGTACCTAGAGGACAGCCGTAAAGAGGAGAAAAAAATCAATTAAATGGAGAAATAAGAGAGTGGGCAGAGGGGTTTTGCATACATGTCTGTGTGCGATAGTATCATCAAGTTCACAGCGCTGAATATAGAGTTGAGTAATTGAATGTGAGTGATAGAGAACAGGAAAGGGAGGTGGAAGGGGGATTCATCAGCACCAGCAGCAGTGTGTGCGTGTGCCTCACAAAAGACCTCTCATACATACAGGAGATATATTTATATATGAAAAACCCTTCCACTGTGTTTATATTATAACCTGGTGGCTGCAAAAAGGGTCTGACATGCAGACCCAAACATTACAGCGAAATATATTGACACAATAGTTAGCCTTACAGATCAAAATGTTTCACATCTAGAAGTCTCGCACACACAAAGTCAGCATCAGCATCTTCAAATAAAGCAGTAGATAATAGCTTGGCATAGTATCATCGCTGTGATTAATCCTTTGGCCTGCTTTTAAGCACTTGATAAATCAAATCAAGGAAACACCCATTTTCACCGCCCCTCCTCTCCTTACCACAAGACATACAGATATATTCTCCCTGACACACACACACACACACACACTTGCACAGGCATGCACAGAGTAATGAGCATCTAATCAATCTTACTGGGGGTGGTTGCAGTTTCATCCTGCTAGGGATGCTGAATTGCTCCTTGCACTCCTCATTTTGACAAATATGGGACATACATTGTTTACATCTGAAGTGCCCTGGGGGGCTTTTGAGATCCATATGAATTATCCATATCCACTAAGTGCCCTGTAAAATAGGATGAATCACAGGATGGAATGTGCTTTAAAGGTGGTTATGTAAGCCTTGAATGAAGAAGAGGGCTACCTCCTTTTTCTCCCCTCTATGTTAATTTCACCTGTTTACTTTACATTCAAAATAGCTGCAAAATAAAGGAGAGTGAGGCTTACATGACTGCACAAAGCATGACTTACGATTTGAAGTTATAGTTCAGAGATAGGCCCAGTAGTTGTTCCAAAGAGACGGTACAATAAATAAAAGCTGAGGAGTGGGTGGCAAAATACTAACTCCCTCTGACCTGCTCTTGTGACCTGTGACGGTACAATAACTCCCCCCGGACAGTGCGAACCACTCGAGAGGGAGTGCTATGCTTGATGATGCAATATAGAGAGGTGTGTGGAGGGAAGCTTGGAAGCAGAATAATTTAAACATGGCAACGTTAGCACAGCCAGCGCTAATGGTATATATGATCACCTTTGCTTCAAGCTTTTTAAAAAACCTTGATCAAAACCTGCCTTTCATTTTGAGTGTCCACAAAACATCACCTTTTTCAGTTGTTAGCAGATGTTGTTTCAATAAAACAGGTCGAAGCAGATCTGATTCTGACACTAATGTATCTTTCTCCATACTCAGGACAGGAGACTGGATCAAAAGGAGGATTCTGTGCAGCCTGTGGGTTTTCTTAGCTCGGTAACCTTTGACGAATTGACATACTGAGTGAATTAGATTTCAACTGAATCACAATGAATTGGAACTGGTTTGAAATCGGATTAATCGGGTTATGTCTAATTGGAATTGGCTTGTTCACTTCTCTTTAAAGTGCCATCAGATGGCTTGTTGTGAATTGAACAAATTCATATAAGTAGACTGAATCTTGTCTTAAGAACATTCTGGATCTAAACCTTACTAAGCAGTGATCTGGATCTTTTTTTCTCAATAAACTGCTGATACTGTCCAGTGGTGCAGATCCTTCTGTTGCAAATTTGTGCTGATGCATCAGAAGTGGGGGATTTTAATCAGCAGGGTCAGTGGTGGGTGGCATCCAGTTGTACGTACAAGACATCGAAATTCTAAATAAAAAACGTTTTCTCAGAAAAATGCTTTTTTTTTTACTACTTGAGTTTTGCCGCTACAGGTAGTAGCATGGGGGCAGCACAGTATGCCTGACCTGTCCACAGTAAAATGAGCAGAAGGGTGTATTTTTATATCAAGGTTTTCTTTTCACATTTCCTCAACTGTCTGACTACAGTTGGATTACGAGTCACACAAGAAACTGTTGAAAGTCAGAACAATTTTGGTGTCCTTCACTAAAGCCATGGCTACAAGAGCCTAAGGTTTTAACAGTCTGTTCAGGATTTCCAGTGTCTCTAAGCTGTGTCCATGACCATGAATACACCGTCCTCCATAGCACAACAAGCTGTGTGACACTTATTCTAAAAGAAATAGAAAGGAAAGAGAGTCAGAAAGGGAAACAGCACGTCCCGCAGTTTGTGTGTCAGGAAGCAGAGGCACAAAAGCTTGAGCTCCTCTGGTTGTTTGTCACACTTCAGATGCTTTGCCAATCCTCCTGCAACTTACAATGCACATCAGCACACAAAACATGACTTGTAGAGCACTTTCAATGACCCATCAGCTCTCCCAACCAGTTCTCCCCACAGACGTCTGTTCATACAAATCTGTCAAAATTGGGCCTGTGCCGGCTTTGCATGCCTTCCTCCCGTTCTGGCTGGCTGTGTCCATATCAGAGGTTCTAGCAAGATGATATCATGTTTCGGGCTGGCCAGCGAGCCTCTCAGCCAACCCTGGCTGTCAGTTTGCTCAGGGACTGCAGGAAGTCCCAACGCAATATCCACTCATCGCGTCTGGGCAAGCCCATTAGCTACTTTAGCTTGGACTGGAGTGGGTTAGAGAGGCTATCCCAATCTCTTGTTTTCTGTCTGCCTCTGTGGTGCACCTCTCCATCTTTCACGTATGTTCTCTCACTCTCCGTCTTTCTCTCTCTTTTTCCAACCACCGCTCTGCTATCTCTTTACTCCAAATTGTTGCCTATCTCTCTTACTTATTCACAGTTTACATTGCCGCGCTTCATTCTCCCTCAGCAGTTTTCTTTTTTTCCCCCCTCTCCCGTCTCCCTTTCTGCTACGATAAAACCAAATGAAAGAGAAATACTGCTGTAGAAACATGGCAGGGCCGGAGATATTTATCCAGTCCCTCGCAGCGCAAGATGGAGAGGATTACAAATATCATACTTGCTTGGCTGTAAACATATTTATCAAGGGATGGATTATCTGTTGGTTGTTTCCAAAGAAACAGCTTTTATGCTTGTCCGGACATTCAGCCCTGACTTTAAAATGCTGACAAGATGCTAATGTCTAAAAATTCGCTTAGCAGTTTATTTAGCTTTTAACCTCTAACCCTAACCCTGTACAATAGCAGTTGGAGTAAAAAAAGCTAATTAATCATTTATAGTCTTGAAAAATAAACAGTTTTACTGAACTTACATTAAAACTTTGTTTAATATAAAAAATATCTGGTGTAACAGTTTGGCCTCTGTTCAAAAATGTACCAATAACCTTTCAGAGAATCAAAAATCAATCAGAGTAGTGCTAATTACTGCCCACTGACATCCTGTAGAGACATGCGGTCGTGAAGGAGGTTGGTCTTTTTTTATACAGGAGGTAAATCATTCATGGTTCCCTCAAGGTCGCAGTCTGCAGAGCAAATCCATCTAATAATCTCCCTGTGTTTCGATGAAGACAACCCCTGGCGGTAAACAAATGAGTCCGCTGATGCTGCATCTGAATAAAAAAAACGGAGCTCTCTGAAACTGTTTTTGCCTCCGATGTGTTGGAGATCGTAATGAGTTCAAAGCAAAGTGCATAAAAGGTGGAGAAAACCGCAGGAGTGACCCATGAGTTAACCTCACGATGCCGCTGTAGGTCAACCTCAACATGATTCATGACCTCCAGAAGGAGATCTTTGCTTTGTCTTATCGTTAGAGGCTCTGTTACCGTCTCCATGGAGACAGACTGGACACAAGATCATAGCCTTTCGGGGTAAATGTACGTGGAAACAAAATTAAGAAGAGGTAAAATAAGGATTTGTCTGCAACGGCATTCGTGAAGAGGGAACACAAAAGGGGATTTAAACTGTAAATTTTTACAGACTTGAGCCAATTTCCTCTCATTGGATTACACAGCCATATCAAGAATGAAGCTATTATCAGTAGGGGTTGCTTCGCATTAATAATTGTTTGAGGAGTAATTATGAGATTTGCTCTGCTTTGTCCTGTTTGAGCCTCGGCTAAAATTAGAAGAGCTAGAGACCATATATGTAATCAATAAGCCACAATAAGAAAGACAGAGGAGGAGGAATTAAGCTGTTTTTTGGATTTTGTGGGGCCAGACTTCTTCGGTTCATTTGCAGAGCAAGCAGATTTAGAGAGGGGAAAAAAGGCACAATGGAGTAAAAAGCCGCGGAGGGGAAAAGAGAGATGTTTGTGTATGTTTGTGAAAGAAAAGAAATATTAGCGAAGGGAAGAGGGTGGTAAAAAGTGAGGCTGTAAGCTGAGCTGGCACAAAAGAGAGATAAAGGTCAGAATAAACAAGAAATGCAAGAAAGCAGCCTCTGCTGGCTCAATGTCACCCCATTTTCAACTAAGTTTCACGCTTTTGTCTAATTTCATGTTGCGTTTCATCGCTTGCTTTCCCCTCCGCATCTCTGTCCTCTGTCTCTTTCCCTTGCTCTTCTTTCTTTCCTCCAGTCTGGCAGCATGAAAAACGTCCTTGTCTGCTCCAAGATGAAATGCATGAGCTTGTGAGGGCAAAAAGAGGTGGCAGAGAAGGCAAAAACCTAAAATAACTGCACAATTAAGCCTCCGAACCAGTTTCTCCCATTGATTTGCTGTCCAGAGCAAAAACAGGGAGCAGCAAGACACGTAGAAAGAGGGGGAAAAGTTGAGGGAGGATGAGTGAGATTAGGAGAGAGGAGAGAGGAGAAGTGAGTGAGGAATGTTTTCAAATGAGAATCCAGCTTTTGAGGCATGAAGAAAAAAATGGATTTTTTCCCCCACTCTGTCCTTCAACCATCTTGCTCCCTCTTTCCTAACTCTTTATTGAAATTCTATTCTACACCCATCATGAATAGCCAGAGGGCAATATCATTTAAGTTTCCAAGAGTGCTGTATAATGGCTGCAATATATTCATGTTCTCGAGGAAGATAGAAACACAAAACCAACAGCGCTCCTGGTTCCCTGCAATAATTCCTATATGTGCTACATGTGGAGTAAGTTACCATATAGCCACCACACCTGGACCAATACATTTTACTGAGCGGTCTAATACATTTTTCATAACTTCAGCTCTGACAACAGAAATTCCTTCAAATGCGATGCAACACTGTCAAATAGTTCTTCAAATCTTCTAGAAAAAATGTTCTCATGTGCCTCATGAAGACAACTTAACATCACTGTGAAGTGATAAAGATTCACAGTTGCATCTTTAAAAAGAGACACACTCTAAAGAGATGAAGGGTTGCCTCTTGTGGCTGTTTGCAGAAATGAACGACTCCTTAGCATGCTTGACATTGTCATGGTTGTTAGGTTCTGCATCTAAAGGGCGAGCCTGGGCGTCTGTTTCAGAGAGTGGTAAACATTATGATAATGCATAAATGAGCCCTTGGACGGAAGTATTTTTTATTGGTCAAAAAACCATGCTAACACTTGCTAGCATGACTTTTCCACTTGCTAACGTTCAGAAGAGGTGGTCTGGACTACAAGGCCTGCCTCACTTTTTCTTCGCTGTACACATTTAAACACTGTAGCATAGAACGGGGAAAGGATTTAATTAGCTACCCGTTTAAACCAAGCAGGAGCCCTCGGCTAAATGTGAAGCCAATGCTGAAGTGCCAAAAATTGCAGTTCCCCCTTCATCCACTAGGGACTGGTTCCAAAACAGAGCAAATCCCCTTAGACTCCCATGCTAAAAAGGCCAGCTTCACAGATATAAACATGTTTACAGCCTGATACTAAAAAAAAAATGTTTATAGGTTAATTTTACCTTCATGAAAGCTGAAGGGAGTACATTTTTTTAATAACCCTTTTGTTTAGATGTAATTTAATCTGGCAATTCTTCTTAATTAGGGGAGTGTCATTTTGATTGACAGGTGGCAGATATCAAGCAGAGAGGAGGAAGAGAGGTACACAACCGCCGTTTTTAGCCAGCTGACAGCGAGCCTTCGCTTTAGCCCACCTTCTCGTGGTTTAAATGTTCATCCATGTCCTCAACACTCACTGGTTTAACAAGATGTGTTTGGTGTGCAAATAGTGTATTATAACATCCGAGACATTTAGCCTCCTCTGACTTTCTCACTCTACATGTGAATGCAGGCAAAATCCCAGCACAGATATTGTCTTCAACTTAAAATAGCCGTTTTGTAGATGATCATGCTCTTAATAAAAATCTGGATTCCATTTGTAGAAGAGCAGCAGCCTTGGATATTTTGTCATAATAAGGCATTCAAACACACACAAAACCATATTTAGCTGAGACTGACTGGAGTCAGTAAGTATTAAGTTTTTAATGACATCAAAATGTCGCTCCTACTAATTTATGTAAAAAAAAGGGAGCTTTCATTTGAGCCACAGAGCAGGGCCTTACCTCAGAATATTTGGGACTGTACCTCTGCCTCCCTCCATTTTAACCTTCTCAGGAATTACAGTACGGCATAGGTCCATTCTGGGAGGAAGATGGTGCTGTCAAAGCCACTCTCTTCAAGGTGATCCCACATCAAACGGCCGCCACGCATGCACACGTAGGCAAACAACACACACACACACACAGCCTCCCTTTCATTCCTCCTAAATGCTAAGGGCAGAGCTTCAAAGCAGGTCAAACCACTCTAACGATTGTTATTCAGTTGACTCATTCACTTTTAAACAATGTTTGATTAATTTACAGAGAAACAGCCATGTTGCTATTATCACTCTCTGTCACCACGACCACAGTGGGTCCTCACATAAAGATCCATTAGGACTGAACTCTGCTTGAAGGATTGCATAGAGAAAGCAACACAACGTATTTTTGTCCGACTGAAGTACTGAATAATTCATATAATAGGTTGGATAGATATATGTATGAGAACATTGACTTCAAGCTACTCTAGTGAACATTAAACCACACTAAAAATGGTTTGTGCTCAGCTCTGTTTAATTTGTGTACACACAGCTAAAAATAACCCCAAGCATATGCACCAATAGGGACGCAGTGTGAAGTGAAATCACCACAGCCTTCGGTGTTCTGTCATAGAAAGAAAAAAAAAATTAAAGAACCTTCAAACATTTTTCAGCATCCAGGATATTCTGGAAATGTGTTGGAGGATGTTGCTGACCTCTCCTTTCCTGAAACCAGTATGTGGAATAATATTAAAACAAATGCCAAGATAAATACTTTTTGTATATTCAGGCTCACGATGGGTTGAAAACGTCTGATTTACGAAGGCCTCTCCTTTGCTGTGCTCTGACACAGACGATCGCTTTGCTTACTGGCTCTCATTAAAAGTTTACATACACAGAGATGCACAGAGGCAAAGTGTGTGTGCATTTATGACACATCCCCACCCTGCGCTTGTTGTAAGTGCCTATATATATCTGTCATCCCTGCATGTTTTCTCCCGAGGTCTCCTCTAATTTTATAATTACAGTCGCGCCAAAAATCCAAGGGTCAGTGTGTTACTGCTGCATTGTAAACAAGCAGCACACGCACGCAGGTCCACACAAAAGTCTTTAAATCTCTTGATTGTATCTCCTCTCTTATCTCGCTCTCCACTGAGTCACTACATTCTGCATGCAAATTTACACAAAAATCAGCCAGAACCAATCTCAACTGAGTCCGAAAACTTTAAGCCTCGAGTGCTTACAGCATATAAATACAGTGTGACAAACAACCAGCCAGATCACTTGTCATTTCAGGTCAAAATAAAAGGATTTAAAGGTGATCAGTGTGATGTTTTCCAGAGCATCTTCGCTTACAGTTTTATTTTTTGTTTTTTTTTAATGGCTGCCCGCCTGCCCTGTCTT
Organism: Craterocephalus amniculus; assembly: GCA_036024015.1. Classification (NCBI taxonomy): domain Eukaryota; kingdom Metazoa; phylum Chordata; class Actinopteri; order Atheriniformes; family Atherinidae; genus Craterocephalus; species Craterocephalus amniculus. Next base: position 2,438 of record JAVQJG010293160.1, on the reverse strand, counting down.
GGATTTTGTATGGCTTGCACATGCCTCATTAGTAATGCAGATCCCATCTCTGCTGAGCTGAAAGTGAGCCCTCCATGTCTTAAAAGGATTCAAGCGCAGACCTGGATCAAATTTATTCTACGACTTGTAAAAAATGGCAAAATGAACCAGTTTGCACTTAATGAAAGCATTAAAATCAACACTGCTCCAGTGAATATAGACTTTTGCATGTCATCTTATTTTACTCCTATGTGGACAGCATATAGGTAATAACTTCTCACTTATTAAAAAAACTAATCCAAAGAGGTTTATAATCTCTAAATATATTTAATGACGACACAGACATTGTGAAACCCGCACATGATGTAATTGTCGCACCTCATAACAGCAGAGGCGAAATCTATAAAGCATAATCAACTATTGTAAAAGATTCCAAACATATGTCCTCCTAGGTGTGTACATTGCAGAGAAGAAACGCTCACGCCACTGTCAGAAGAGATAAAGCGTGAAATTTAACATGAACACTTTAAAACGGGGGTTGTTAAATTTAAAGTCTGCCGGAAAAAGCCAGATGCCGTAGTACATCTTATCTAACAGAACCCTGACGTGGATGTGGGGAAGAGGGAGTCGGCGCCACGCTTATTAAAGATGAGGAGAAGCATCTTCCAGTTCCTGACTCTATCAATCATCAATTACAGAGGCATCAATCTCTGCAGGACCTTAGATGATTCAGAGTCACCGTTTGCTCCCAAGTTGATAGAGTCGCTGTGGGTGTCGTGCTTGTCATCGGCTTTCATTGACAATTAAAGCTATAATTTCATAGACGACATACAGCTCTGTGATGCAGAGCTGCTGTCAAGTATGGTTAGGTCTCTGCACTGGGGTCAAGAGAGGAAGAAAGACAAAGACAGAGGGACAGTGGGAGGGAGGAAGTGAGCTGGTGAGTTCTAAAGAGAAAAATGACAGAGATGTGGTTACAGATGGCTCCTTTTCCCTCCGACCAGTCCTGCTGATAAACGGACGGAGGGGGAGCCAGACAACAGGGTGAGATGCAAAAGGTGGTGACAGGACTCACCATGGCCGGCTCGCAGTGAGGTCGGGGAGCGATAAATGGGCACAGGTGGCTGATGGTGCCGGGGCCCATGAGGGCCCTGCGGGTGGTCAGGCCGGGGCAGGGCAGGGGGCAGGGGGGCACCGGGGGTAGGGGACAGGAGAAGAAGATCTGATGACGAGGATGAAGAGCCCCAAGCAGAACCTGAAACCATCCATCCCACCGCAAGAAGCAACATCCAGAACTGCTGGCCCTCCTGGGGCTTTCCTTTAGGGAGCATGGCTACCGCCCCCCCTCCTCCTCCTCCTCACTGGATATTTAGAAGAGAGTGAAACAGGTTTAAAAGGATCTCAGAAAAAGTGACCTTCCAACAGTCAGGGTAGCAGCTAACTCCACAGAAAAGAGAAGAAGCTCCGCGTTACTGTAGGATCCCTCCGGAAAAAAGGCAGCTCAGGCTGGTCTGGTGGACTCCGATCGTTCGGAAGCTCCAGGTCTCCCCGCTGGTCTTCGCTCGCAGGCTCTTTGAGCCAGAATCCAATATGTCTTTACTTTCTTTTCGCAGCAGGATCACCTTCTCGGTTGCTCCTTTCATGACCACGCAACCTGTTTTTGTGTGTGTGTGGGTGTTTACGAGCAGCTGGTGAGATTGTGCAGGCGGGCTGGTTTTTTTTTTTTTGTTTCCTGTGGGCGACACCTGGAAATTGTCCCTGTGCGCTCTTCCTCACCTGCGAGTGTAAAGTTGAGTGACAGGAGAGGAGAGAGCCTGCGCTGCAGCCCTCTGCCCGCTCGCTCCGCTTCGCTCTGCTCTGCACAGCTCCGCTCTGTCAAGCCGCAGATAATACACAGCCTCAGCTATGAGACCGGGGAGGAGGGAGAGATGGAGGGAGGGAGCGACGGGAAGATGTGGAGCTCCACACACTCCAGCACGGAAAAAACTCTCTCTATCGCCTCAGCGTCAGCGCGCTCCCCACATTCTCACAGTTGTGAAACAGAATCTCACTGTAAGCTCCCTTTCTCCCACCCCAACATATATGTTTGGATCCGATATTTTCCTCACTTTTTCCCTCCCTCACTCTCTCTCTTTTTCCCAGCTCTTCCTGTCTTTTTCTTTTTCGCGAAGAAGTGATGTGGCGCTGGCTTGTTAACCCAGAGAAGACCGAGACTGATAGCTCTCGGTATTACTCCACAAGAGAAAGACACAGATTTTTTGCAGCCAGATAAAGGAGGAGGAAAAGGTGCGGGAGAAAAGAAGAGGATGAGAAAATGAGGAACTGGTGGGAGGAGGAGGAAGGGATGGGGGTCGGGGGGTGAGATGGAGGGGAGGGCGGCAGAAAGCCAAGAGAGAAAGAGAGGAGGACGGGAGCGGGCTCAGGTGAAACTAAGCAAAGATGATGGGACAGAGGGAGGG
>JAVQJG010293139.1:0-15482 GCA_036024015.1 Craterocephalus amniculus | reverse complement strand
CTCCGCCTCTCCATCTCTCTTTCTCCCTCCTCCTTTCTTCCCTGCCCAGTCTCCCGTTCTCGCCCCCCCTCGGCCCCCCAGGCCAGAGAGGAGATAAAGGAGCCCCCATCATTTCCTTGTTAGTTTTGATTTGGGCAGCACAGGGCTTTCAAGTTCCCCCCATCACCCCCAGAAACATTATAACTAGCAGCCAAGGGAATACAGTTCCTCGTACACACACACACACTCATACACACTTTTTACGCACGGACATGCATGCTCAGATTGTCAGATACAGACGCTTGCAGATTGTAATGGATTGTACAGTCTCAAGCAAATATGGCACAAACACGCAGGTATTCAGGTAGCCACCACACACACACACACACACACACACACACACAAAATAAAACATGGAGCCCATAGATATTGACTGAATTCCTATCGACGCACATCTCACCGAGCCCAAAGAGAGTATGGACTTTGTTTACCAAAAATGCTGCTGCACTGACAGAGAGAAGAAGAGTGGGCATACAAAAACACAGATGCATTTTATTTTGTGGCCGTAGACACAAACCATCCAAACAATGGACCTCTTCCTCACAAAAGGTCACCCTTAAAACCCAATGTGGATGATGGATCACATAGTTAGCAACCTGACGATAGTGCAAACAGACAAAAGGGGGCATGGAGTTACAATGCGGTCACATCTAGATGAAAAACACATTCACTGATTTAAAGGAAACCTCAGTTGTGCTCCTCCACATTTTGTATAGCGTAGGCCTTCGCTGCAGCCAGCAAATGGATCATTACAGCTCAAAACCCTCTGGTGGGTTGATGAGTCAGAGGCTCTGGAAAATTCAACTTGAAGGAATATGCTGGGGCTCTGTGACAGTCTTTTTGTTGTGTGTGCAAATTTAGGACACAGTCACTTATGAGATCAAGGCAGAAAGATAAAAAGGCTTTTGCCATGCCTGGCATTCAAACATCTATTGGCCCAATTGTCAAAGTTACTAACTGAAATCTAATGAAGAACAAAACCAATTATGTGTTTTTGTACTGTCCACTTAAGACTAAACTACTTATACATGCCCATGTTGTTTTTGAAAGTGTGGAAAAAACATCCTAAATTAACTTCTTTCTCCTCATGCTTCTCTGAAAGAGGGCAGCAGACATTAAGTTAGATGTCTTATTTTAAGAAACTTTTCCCTTTAATTGTGAGACTAAACAGCTGTAGTATTAGAAAAGGTCTCACAAAGTAAGACAAAAATCAAGTTTAAGCATTAAGTTGAAGGATTTATTTTCATTTTTAGGCTTTTCTAAAACTAGTACTTACTTACTTATGTCCATGGCAGGATGGTAGCAGGTCCTGCTCAACCCTTCCTGTTTTTCAAATGCTAAAGAGAGGGAACAATTCCCCACTGTGGCATCAGTGAAGTCATTTCTCTTTTAGCATCCATCTTGCATCCTAAATTTAACCTGTGCTCTCTCCAGTCAGTAAAAGTCAGGCAGATGTTGACTCTTGTTTTATCTTATGCTCTATTTCTGTCTTTCTTTCCTTGTCATCATCTGACAATGTCTTTGGGCATTTCTTTGATAAATACACACAGTGCACATTCAAAATAGCCAGTGCCAGAATAGCCAGAATAATACATTTTAGGGTAAGAAAGTAACATAGTGAAACTCTAAAGGGATACCATCTAACTTTGACTCAAATATTAGCCTAATGTGAGTAATACATGATTTCTTTGGTCAATACACTCTTGAGGGGGCTTCCCCTCTTCAGAAACCAGATGGTGGAGCGCATCTTTAAAGCAGATACGAAGTGAAAGGTTTAGCACCCCTAGTGGCCAAAAGTTACACGGTATTCCTTTAAAGGAAACATCTAATGAATTAATCTAATGTGGATAAAAGTCTTATTTTCCTCCTATACTGTCCTGAAGGGGGCAGTCATTTATAGTGTGCTGTAATGGAATGGGTATGGTATAAAGACATGAAGTGAATGACTGTTTCAGGTGGAGAACTTGTTAGATGTTTCCTAATCATAACCAAATATTTCTGCTTAAACCTGAGTAAGTATCTAGATGCCAGAAAGAATGTGATGACTAAATATAACTAAACAAGGGAATGAAAATGACATTAATATAAAAGAAAAACAACTTTTCCTAAAAATGCCCTACATTGGTTTCAGGTTCAGGTCTGATGCTTCTAGTTGTAAATTTGCGACATTGTGATTCATATTAAAAGAAATAACGCCTTGAAATGATGTTCAAGCAACACTTATTTGGCTTGTCTTTAGTATATGGACATCTGGTTATATGGATTGGAGATCTTGTTTGGACTGTCAACAGTATTTTACCTTATCAACTGATGAGCTGGTTATGAATGCAAACCACTTAAACATGACTGATCCTTGGACGTTCAGAACATTTTTAAGTAATCTATATGCTTGGGTCCTTCGTCAGAATATAGTACTTGTGCAGTCAAGGTTAGTAGGCCAGTGACGGGAGTGAAAATAAAACTGTGAGGAATATACTGTAACTATATTTTGAAATACTGGAGAATGACTGGGGTAGCAAAGGGAAGGGGGGCAGCTTGACATTCAGGCAACATTATGTCTCCAGTGCTGTCGAAAGAAGGAAAGAGTGATGGGTCGCGATATAAAAAGATAGAAAACTGTGAGAAGCATGAAAAGTCTGGCCTCTCCCGCTTTCTTTTTCCACAAGATGAAACAGACTCTGTGCATCTGTCTCATCTTCCTTTTTTTGGTTGCCCCTGAAAAAGGCCTGACTGAACCCTCTCCCTCTCAATTCCTCTCTGCCTGCCTCTCTGTCTTTCCCCCCTCTCTCTGTTCCTCTCCCTGGTTAGCTCTGACACACTGGTCAGCCTCAGGGTGGAAGAACAGAGGGACTCTGCTATGGGTTTGTTAGAGGAGATGGAAAGAAGGAGAGAGGAGAAACGAGGAGGGGAGAGACAGAAGTGAGTAAAAGAAGAGGAGGAGGAGAAGGGGGAGGGGAGGAAGGGGGGTTGGTCAGGGAGAGGGAAAAGAACCTGTCTATCCAAATGCTTAAGAGAAAAGTCAACATTGAAAATAACATTTGTCTAAAATTATAAACAATCATATTTAAGATTAATGTGTCACATAAAAAAACTACTTCAAAATGCTGACAATAAGATGTTTAGATTTTGGGGGTAAAAAGTGAAAATATTTGAATAATATCTGTCTCATTTGCTTTTTCACCTTGATGTACTTTTTGAACTAATTCAGTATGGCAGAATCAACAACAAGCTCATGCTCAACCAAATTAACTTGCCCTTAGAGGAACAAAACTATTTGTAAACAGGCGTAATCCCTCCATCTCATAACCTGGTTATTATACTAACTGCAATGGAAAATACAATTATTTGATCATGAAAGATTAAACACGCCAAAAAACGTTTTTCATCATCAGATCTTGTGTTGCATGCCTGCTTTTAACGTCTTGTTACCATATTGTAAATTGACACTGGAATTAAAATTCTTTAGCTTTCTTAAAATCTTAGGCCTTAAATAGATTAGACTGTGATCATCAAAACTGAAACTATTTTTTAAGGTGTAAAAGTCAAGCCAGTCCCTTTAATAATACTTTACCATCAAGTTGAGACTATTTCAGCAGCTAAATTTCCACATGATCACTCTTTTGTATCGTGAATTCCATACACCCATCATACTGTCATATGAAAGGGTGAGAAATCAGCGCAGCCTGCAATAGGAACAGGCAGCAGTGCAGTACTGTCAGTGTACTTAACCAAGATGTATAGTTACAGGAGCACTGAGGGTCCTTGCTTGCTCTCCCACAGAGCACCCATTACTTCACACTGCAGGGGCAAAGCTAATACTGAGTCCTTCACACCGAGACAGGCTATCATCTGACAAGAGCGCCCGGCCTGAATACCATCCAGTGAAATTCAGTTTGAAAGGTACAGTGCAGCAGAGGTAAAGTGGTTGTCAGGATGCTGTTTTGACCGCTGTTTTATTTTTCTTCCTTTGTTTGTTCACTAGTGAAATCACAGACAAGGGGACATGGATAAGAAATACTGCCAGAATACCAACATATATTTATGTTTTTTATGTGTGTCAGTTAACTATATCCATTAACCAGACAAAACATTTCAAGTTCACTTTTTAAAGTCTAATTATTTCCTGGCCTCACAGTCAAGCTACATGTAAACTAAAGAAATTAGATTTCTTTAATGAAAATTCTGTTGAAAAGAAGAAAGAAAAAGAAAAATTACTTTCAATAAACAAAAGATTTAAGACTTCTTAAAGACTAGGTGTGGAATAACATGCAGCTCAGGGCACTTAAAAGGTTGAAAATAGTGTTCTTGGTAAAAACAAAAAAAATAAAACTTTTTCATTTATTTGTTCAAATTCTCTCTCTCTCTTTTTTTTTTTTTTACAGTTGAAGACTTATGTGGCTATTTTAAAGGCAAGAGTTTAAAGTTTTACTAATAATAAAATACTTGGAATGTTTTCCTGATCTATGCTAAAGGCCATTCCCATTCATGCAAGGAAGTCAGGTGAAGTTTAGACTCCAGCTCGGCTCATGAAGCCTGCTGGAGCCTTTGATAAATAAAGGAACTTGTTTTCTTTTTCAGATGTTCATGAAAGGTGAAGAGCTCCAACAACAAGTAGGTAAGGGAGAAGATGAGGGGAAATCAGGATGTAGAGCGCGCGAAACGGTATTAGTATGATATAGAACGCTGGCCTTAAGAAAATAAGGAAAAGAAGGGGAAAAAGGATGAAGAAAAAAGTATCAATCGATAGGGTTAAATTATTCATCGTCATTAATTATCGATCGCTCTCCGCTGCCGGCTCGTCCGCCTCGCGCCAGAGTTGAAAGGAGGGAAAGCGCGCTTTATTAAAACCGGCTCGAGCCTCATTGTTTCATATCCCGCGGCAAAGAAAAAGCTCGAGTTTGGCTCTGCCCGCGCCAGTAGAAAAATATACACGCACGCATGCATACACACACACACGCTGCTCCACCTCCCTCCTTCTCTTCTGCTCACTTCGCCTCTCTCACACACTCTTTCTCTCTCTCTCCTGACGCGCGGGAGGAGCTTTGGGGAGCCCCGTGCGGTGTTCACGGGGCGGCTGTGTCTCGCGTGGATCGATGAGGGATCAATGGCTCGCGCTGACTAATAGCCAGAGAACGCCTTTGATCTCGCGGCTGAGAGATCAAAACCTGCGCGAGAGGGAAGAGAAATAGGAAAGAAACTGCGCCGGCGAGCTGACCTTCACACACAAATGTGCGCTCAAGCACGCAAAAAACCCACGTAGCGCACTCACGCGCGCGACTTTTAGGAATCTGACTGCAGGATATCCTATCAGCAAATATGAGAGATGCACATCAAACCAAACGGTGCATTGGACACATTTGGAATAAGGGAGCTCCTCCTCCTCCTCCTCACACACACTTAGAGGCTACGCTAAACTATAGTACGCACGCGCGCACACCATTTAGCTTCCTCGTTCAAGTTGTTGCTCTTGATTTTGACTTCCTCAGACAAGGTGATACAGTGAGAAGAAGGGAACCATCTGTTGTTTCCAGCGAGCAGATGAGTGTCCTATGGGCTTTTGGGCTTAAATTCACGCCTATATAGAGAAGAATAGGTGCCCGTGTCATCGCGTGTGTGTGTGTGTGTGTGTGTGTGTGTGTGAGGGGGGGCGGGGGGGGGGGGGGTGCTTAGAGGAGTGGGTGGGTTGTGTATGTGGACAAGTGTATTTTAAAAGAAGTGAACTGAAAGAATTCAATCTGTAAAGACAAACAATAACTGGGTCAAGTTTATGAAGATGTGGAGACATGTTATAGTGTCCTTTGGAGGGACACTTTGTATGAAAATGTTCTAATAAAACATCCACCCATCCATATACTTTTTTACTACAGTGCAGGGTCATGGGGGGCTGGAGCCTATCCTAGTGGGGGCAGGTGCATCCTGGACAGGTTCCCAGCAAATTGTACTGTATTTTAACATAACAGAATTACACTGCTGATGTTTTACATTTCATATCCGTTTTGGTCTGTTATGTCACAAACAACAATGGCTCATATAGAGAAATCTAGTTCAATTAATTTGTTTGGGTCTGAGACTGTTCGGAAAATATTTAGTTTTAACACTTTGAATTGGCTTGCATAAATACCGATTTCGGTATAGGTATTCGTACCGATACCGCTCTCTTAAAAAAAAATTGATAAACTTAGGGGTAAAGTCAAAAAACTTCTATTATAAAGGTGATGGTTTAACTACGAAATGGTAGATTAAAAAGGCAGAGAAATGAAAGTTTCTGTGGACAGCTTTCAGTTTTCCAGAAAGTGCTAAAGTTTTCAGTCTTCTTCAAACAAATCAATATCTCTTTCTTGAGATAACACAATTGTATTAAAATCATTATGGCTTTATTTGAGCATATAAATAATTTAAAACAGTTGTGTTTTTGTTTAAAATGTGCATCCTGAATAACAGCAGGTAACCTTAACTGAAAAATACTTAATATTCTTTTCTGGAGCAGCAGTGGGTGTACTGACCTACATTTATTTGTGTCTGCAAGGTTTTTGCTTTTTAACAACAAACCTCACAGGTGTCATATATTATGTGTTCTGCCCAACTGACTAGTTCTATGTTTTATATTACATTTATAGTTCATCCCATCTGGTTGTGTTTTATTCACTTTTACGTTAGTGAAGCAAACATTTGCCATGGATGCAGGCAGCTTCTGGATTGTTAGAAATCTGGGACATAATTAAAGGAGAAGATGTTTATTACATTCAAGGTGATGCTGGTGTGGGAACAGTCACTTATCTTCCACAACACAGTGTTATGTGATCCTTTGATAAAGACAAATATCTGCAAAAAGCAGTGTCAGTAAACTTTTTTAGAACATATAAATAGCACATTTATGATTAACCCTAACTTATAAGAAAAACTTCAAATGAACGGACGAAACCTGTAAAGTGTCTGAAGTGACATGCAAAAGAACAAACAAGAAAACACATCAAATGAGTGATCTGTTTGTGCATACCTTTCTTTATAAATTTCTTTATAAATACAGGAGAAATTTCTGTTAATTTAAAGTATTCTAAAGTAGCCTACTTTTGCTAATGGGGAGGACACAAGACTTTCAAAATTTAGGTGTGAAAAAGAAAACAATGTTCACTAACATTGTTCAGCAAACAGCAAGAACTGCTCTTACTAGTAATTAAGAAGCGCTGCAGTATTCTTTGCAAAATAGCCTCTTATTTTCTGCACTTTTACCTGAGGAAATGCACTTCCCTCTGCTTCTGTTCCTCCACTCATCCTCATCAACCGCTCTCCATCTCTCTCTTTATCCCCCCTCCCCGTTTTGGTCAGTGAGTTACTCTCTATCGCTCTCACTTCCCGAATTAACCACTCAAGAAGTCACCACCGACTCAATCAATAGCTCATACATAAACCCTGCTATAATCGCTCCCCCTGCCTGTCTGTCTGCCCCCTCCCTCCTTTCCCTCACTTCTCCTCTACTCACCCTCTTCACCAGCATCCCTGAAAAGTCCCTATCTCTTATTCTTTCCTCTCATAAACATCACACTGTCACAGACGGGGTAATCTAGATCCTCCAGAATAATTAAAGAGTCATGAAACCTCTGCTCATGCAGCCAGAGTCCTTTTTGAAAAGCTGGGACACCTGCACTTCAACATTACTACATAAAAAGCATTGTTTTCTTTTGTTACCATTGCAACAGTTAAAAGAAGAAAACAAAAAACTGTTCTAGACTTCCAAGACGCCGGACTGACTACGTCTCTTGGCTGGTCTGGGAATGCCTCAGGGTTTCCCCGGATGAGCTGTAAGGCATGGTCAGGGAAAGAAGTCTAAGCTATGCATGGATGGATGGATGGATAGATAGATAGTCAGGTCTAAAGAGAAACTTTGAAGGAACTTCCTAAATAACCACTGTTCAAGACCACTTTAACACTCAACAGGACTCAACATACTGTTGCAAAACATACACATTATGCGATGAAAACCTTTCCGTATTTGAGCTATTTACATGTCGTGACTACTATTTCTAATCTAGCAAAATGTCTCCACGTGCAACAATTTCAGCAAAATTCAAACCATGGTCTGATGTCAGATTCAGTTGTGTCCCACATGTCTCCAAAGGTCCAACAAACTTTATTAAGACAGTGACAGACACCCATTAGAGACATAAATGACGTAAAGAATTTAAAACAGAAGAACAAATACGTGGTTATGACAAGCGCAACATCTGGGACATCTGCTGGCAGAAAACATGTCTTCCGAAGGCAAATGAATGATGAGACAGCTGGACTAAACCAACTTAGTCTGAACTCGGTCATACTGAATTCTTGATGCTGCTTTGAAGTCATTTCAACTCCTTTGGTTTCACTATTTACTGTACTCCTTCGGGAGCTCTGTATTTGTGTAGCATCAGTCTAAAATGTATTACAGGAGCAGAGTAATTCTTTTAAGTGCAAGGGCACCATCAGCCCATGTTAGAGTGTCCAGCCAGAATGGGCCCAGTATTGCGTTATAGCAAAGACAAGGAGACATCAATATTGCATTATCTCATGTTTAACTGTGAGACACAGATAGTTGTTTTGGGGCCCCTTAAAGATATTGTATTACCAAAGGAGATGCAGGCAGACACACTCGCAAACACATGAAGAGGGGAGAAAAAGAGAATAACACACAGAGAATTTTAAAATTATAAGGCCTCCACACACCCTCTTCACGTATCCCCCCACCTCCCCTCTCTCTCTCTCTCTCTCTCTCTCTCTCTCTCTCTCTTTCTCGGTCTCTTCCCTTGCTTCTCCTCTGCCTCTCCCTCTCCCTCTCCCTCCAAAGTCTTTGATTCGTCCGTACGGTTTGATCTGCAAGAGAGCGAGTTTTGTAAACACATTTTTCACGATCATATAGCCACGGGCAAGGGGAGCGTGAGGCGCGGAGGAAGAAGAAGGGAGGACTCGGAGAGAGGAGTGAGGGAGTGTGTGTGTGTGCGTGCGCGCGTGTGCGTGTGTGTTGGGTGGTGGGGGGGATTTAATGAGAGTGCAAGATGGAAAGACAGACTGACAGACAATGCAAGGATGGGGCCTCAAACGTGGCTCACTGCTACATAGACCAAAATAAATAAATAAATCAAATAAAAGACACACACGCAAACACTTAAACACACATGTACAATACAACACACACTGGGGAGCCCGGAGTGATAGTTTTGGCACAAGTAAAGCATCACAGAGGTTGATGAAATGTGAAGCAACAACGAGAAAAAGCAAGTTATTCAGTTTTCCTTATCATCCAAAAGGGGGGCGGGAGGGAGGGTGACACTCCAGCGCTGTGTTCGCCGATATGACACTTCCTGACTGGTGAACCCGTGTAGTCACGGGAGAAGCAAACGGAGGGAGGAGGGGAAAAACTGGTGCATCTTGTTTGGGATGATGAACACAACAAACAGGGTGAAGAAGCGGCCTAAAAACAGATTATGGAGTGAGCCAATAAAACGATGCGCGCAACCGGTAAACACACTGTGGTGTAAAGCTGAACTAATAAAAGTGCGACGCTCTCATCCCCTACATTATTTTTCCTCACTTCGTTGGAACGCTCTCTTTTTTCCCTCCCTTTTCCCCCCTCATCTGGCAGCTGATAATCCGGTTAGCTTCGATTGGCTCCGGTAATGGCGCTAACGCGTTGACTCTATACCGACTTTGCTCCATGGGACGCAGCAGAGAGCTCGGAGTGAGCATCAGCCAGATATGGAACAGAGTTACACAGGGAACGAGGCTCAATGGTTGCCCTAAAAAGCTAAATGAATGAATAAACACACCAAATCAACAAGGAGTGTTATTTATATATATTTTAATACCAAGAATGATGTCTTAGACCTTCTGAATGCCTTGAATTTAGCAACAAATGTGCTATTCCGCGTCTAGTTACTTGTTTTGTTCAAAACTTAAGTTTCTTTTTTATTTTCTCCCCTACTCTTTATTTAAAGTAAACTGTTTAAAAAATGCATTTTCTATGTTTAAATAGATTATTATGTCAGAAAATAATAATAAAAAAGACTTTAAAAAGTGATGTCGTTGTTTTGGCTGCATGATAGATTTAGTTCATCGAGGAAAAAATTCTATACGGAATATTGTCCAGACATGAATTGTAAATTTAATGCGAGCAGAAATACTTTAGGAGGCCTAAATGCTTAAAGCTTAAGATAATAATAATAATAATTATTATTATTAATATAATAATAATAATAATAATAATAATAATGATGATGATGATGATGATTTAGGCAGTGCTATAATGCTGTTGTAATAACAGCGTAGTAAACGCTCCTTCGACTTTTGGCTGAGGTTAGATGTAGGCCATCACATCTAAAGTGGTCTTCCACTCCGAGATTTGTTTGTTTTCCTAAAAGACAGGGAAATAATCCTCAACAATTCAGCAGAATTCCCTCGCGTCAGTCGTTAAAAATCATTTTTCTTTTCATTTTTTCCTTCCTTGCATTCTTTCGTTCTGTTTTTTACAGCTTTTTTAGAAAGAAGTATAGCTGCAAGCAGTAAAGTCGGCTGTCAGAAAATGTGTGTCTGTTTGTGTGTGTCGGTGTGTGAGTGCGTGCGTGCGTGTGCCCAGTGCAATGTAGTGTGCAGCGTTTCCTCTTCCTCTCTCTTTCTTCTCCCGGTCTTTTCTGTCCGGGGAATTGTTCTCAACGTCCACAAACACATTGCAAATACCCGCCGGCCCAGCGGCATCGATTTCTAATTAGACGCCAGGATAATCGTTGGAGAGATGGGAAAAAAAAAGAAAAGAAAAAGAAAAGAAAAAAGAGTGATAGCCAGAGCGAGTAAATAAATATATAAATGAATTAGAGCCCAGATTAATTGAATGAATATGAGCATTAAAAAGAAACAAAGGTGATCTTGGTGGATAAACCTTGCGTGGACTGAACGGGAAATGAGGCTTTGATACACAGAGGAACGCAGGCGGGAACAATGCACGAGGGAAGAGGATGGGGATTTAATTTGGGAATTATGGGGCCTACCTTTTTTTTCTCTGTGAAAAACTCTTTTATAATTACTGATGCAAACAACAGACGCAGCCAATAATAAACTGCTCCAGCAACCTTTGATGCGTCGTTGGGATCTGCTGCACAACAAGAAGTTCATATAAGAGAAGAAGTGAACAGATACATGGGGAGTAATGTGATCATAAAGAACCAGCTCAAACACATTCATTAATATTCGCTACTGTGCAGATGCGCGCACACCTCAAACTGACAGCAATCAACCTGACTAAAGCCACAGCTGGATTATCCAACTTCTCTCCTCTCCAGTCAAAATTTCCACTCTCTCTCTCTCCTCCTTGTCTCCTTCCCTCCTTTCTCCCTCTTTCTGTCTCCTGACAGAGTGTGACAGGGGGTTAGCCTGGGAGCTCAGGTAGCTCGTTTACTTTAATTAACGTTTCATCATCCTCGGAGCAGGACCGCGCACCGAACACACTCTTTCATGCTGCTCCGTCTCTCATCCCCGCGCTCCCTCCATTCATCATCTGCCCTGCCTCCTCTATCCTCCCCACCGTTGGCATCACCTCTCATCTTTTCTTTAACAAGTCACCCCCCCCACCACCACCACCACATACACACACACACCTCACGTCCATTCAAGCATATACAGGATAATAATTCAAACACTTTCCTTCCTCACCACTTCTCTACACTTCCCTGTTGCTTCCTCCCCCTCTTTTCTACTTTCTTTCCCTCTCCTATTTTCTTTCCCACTCTTTTTAAACAATAATGATGTCATTAACTGCATTAACCCCAGGCTGCTTCAATTAACTTCACTTTACAGTGAAAAAAAATAACTTGCAGTGCCTTTGCTGCCCCTTTTTTATATTATCATGTAAATCAGCTCTTAAACTCTGAGTAAGTGCACCAATTTAGATTTTTCCAGTTTTCCATTTCCATTAGTTATAATGAAGATTCTCTTCAGAACCAAATAGGCCCTATAGGTTACTGGCAATATGCATCTCATAGCTCTGATGAGGAAAGAGGAGGAATATGGTTAAGTATTCATAAGTCAGTAAGAGTATTGTCTTACCTGATACAATATATCAACAAAGGAGCGCTTTATTGCAATGAATATTTCTTTTTATAACACTTATAACAATGTGTATCAGTTAGTGCAGGAAATCCAGTGGAACAAATTAAATCAGTGTTTTGCACCTCTTCTGTGCACTAATGGGCATATTCTCTATGCATGGTTTGCTGCAGCTGATGAGCAACATTTCTAGTAAGCTTTAGCATTACCATTTATAACAAGCTACAAATGTAGTTCTTACTCTAATTCTCCAAATCCAACCACCCTCCTTATTCTCTCTGATGAGACTTGTCTGAAAGCAAAATGGAAAGGTCATTGTGGTTTTTAAGATGTTTTGCATTAGGATGAACTGTATAAAGTTCAAGGATGGTGACTTTGGAAGAGCCAGAAGATGTGGTTGACATAGAAGGACACAGGAGCAACGAAAAATCCTCGAGTGATCAAGCTTTCTGGAAAACTGAGCCTTAAGAATACTGGCAAGTGTAAATGTAATTAAATCAATCAATAACTCACTATTTTTATCCAACAATAATGATTCCGACACTTTACTCTGGCTTGTATGAGCTGTAATTATTTTTCTTGTTGTCATTTTTATGCCCAATTTAATAACAATTCAAGCCTTTGCAAGATCCCATGACAATTCAAAAACTGATTCTACAGCAATAGAAAGGTAAAAACCAAAGACAATAAGTTGGCAATAGCCAAATTGTATACAATTGTCTTGCATTTTACTAACTTGTTCTTAATGAAAAAAGGAATGATGAAAATGAATCAATAAAAGCAGCCGTAAAAACTTTTCACAGAACAATAGCACTGAATCCCCTTGGAGTCAGCTTATAGAGTTGGAGTTTGATAAGGTGGTGGAAATGGCAGGTGTTATATGAAGCAAAAACAAAATGGTAGAAGAAACGAAAGGTAAATGCAGTTAAACTCATATGGTTCAGTGTGGGATCGGGGCGTGACTTGCACATGGTCTGGGACTCAGCACCGAGTGCTGTGATAGTTTAAACTGTTTAAAACACTTACAGTGGTAACCGGATTTGTAGCCTTGTGGGGTTAAGAACTTGATGAAATCCACTGTGTCCACAGGGACTACAGAGGTGTGCGCTTACATACAAATTGCCATTGATAAAGAGAGAAGAGGAAGCTCAACTATCACAAACCTTAAACCCCTTCGTTCTCATCCTGGTTCACACAAAAAAAACAAAGAATATAGCTGGAGCCATTCTAGAGTCAATAAAGAGGCTGGATCGCCTGCTGTTGTAATGGTCTCACACTCGCAACAAGGTGTGCACACATTAGATAGACAATTGTGGGCTGGTGCAGTTGAATTTTGCGTTGTACAAAGCAGCATGCACAGTGCTACAATCCTTTCATCTGAAATATAAAATGTAAATTAAAGTCAGAATAAACACACAGTCGACCTACTGTAAAGCAAAGTTAGACTGATTCAACAATCAGGTGAAAATATTGACCCATCTGAGTTCATTGCAACCACACTAATATTAATATATGAGATGGCTGGGAAATCATTTGTAAACTACATCTTTATCATCTCTCTTGTTCCATTAATGATAGTTTTATTGCCCATTGTTGGGTGTTTATTAATTTTGTTTTGTACTGGTGTCACCACAGTGACGTCATTCCATATAACACCATGACTTTAACGAATGCAACAGTTTGGTTTTTTCAGCTCCCTCAGGATATTGGAACATAATTTTTTAACGCATATCTCTAAAAAATGTTGATCAGCTTTCACTGTGTATGTCTGTGGAAAGACAACTAAAAACCATGGTGTCCAAGATAAGCACTCAGAACATCAGCCCTTCAAAGGGTTTGTAAGGCTTAATGCTAATACATTGTCATGGATTTATTCCACCACACCTGGAAGTTTTATGATAAAGGCTTTGAAATTGTGACATGATTATATATTTTGAGACAAAATAATGGGGCAGGTCAGATCTAAAAGAACTCAGCTCTTCAACATGTATGTTGTATGAGAATCTGTTAGAACCCCTGATTCTTTGTAAATAGAAGATACAGTAAAGATGCCAGTAAATTGTTTGTAAATTATTGTTCTGAAGCCTTGAGTTTGTCACTTGAATGCCAGCAGTCTTGGTTTCTGGAGCCATATATGACTTGCATGGGATGGATCTGATCAGGGTAGCTGAAACTGATTGTGATTACATTTAAATGAACTGATGGTGCTGAGTTCTGTAAAAATTGCAAATAATTCATAAACTGTCCAAAATAAACATGAACATTTGAATTTGAGTGACAATGTGGTGACACCTTATAAAATGGCTTCAAAGGAACTGCAGTTGTTGGCTCCTACACTGACATCAGAGCATGAAAATGGACACGCTTGTCGACGGAGACAAATGCAGCAGTTTCACAATGAAGGCTCATAAATGGTATGACTACATTCATAAGGCTCGAAAACACTACAAGGCCACAATTTATCACAAACTGTTTATTCTTTGTACTAAAAGTCTCACACATATGATACCGCACTAGTACACGTTCAAAAACACAACAGTAGAGGGAGGTAGGTGTTGCACAGAGGACTGTAATACAAGAGAACCAGTCCTCCTCTTGTCTGAAAACTTTTTACACTTTCATCTTGTAGGTTTTTGGCTTCACGGAAAGAATAGTTATTAAGCTTAAATATGAATAAATAAATAGTTTGACACCAAAACACAACAAAATTAGATGTGTAAAAGAAGTTTATAATAAAACGGAACTGTTACAAATCTGAACATGACATGAAAAGTCAACTTGAAAAAATACCTTCTGATGGTCGCGGTGAATTATCTCCGTACAAATACACAACAACTGAATGGGTTTAAAGAACACGAACCCAAAACTGGAAAAAAATGAAACAAGCTCTAACAATACGAAAACACAAGTGAACATGATGAGACTCTAACATGAGTTGGGTTAAAGCGATGCAACGGTCACAACTAAAAAGAGAAGATCCAACAAAAACAAACCTCCCAGCCTATATTTGAAAACCGGTACTTCTGGGACCGGACCTAAGCAGATTCAGTGCATGAAAATGAAGCAGATAA
The DNA here is from genome assembly GCA_036024015.1 of Craterocephalus amniculus. Classification (NCBI taxonomy): domain Eukaryota; kingdom Metazoa; phylum Chordata; class Actinopteri; order Atheriniformes; family Atherinidae; genus Craterocephalus; species Craterocephalus amniculus. Next base: position 303 of record JAVQJG010293139.1, on the reverse strand, counting down.
AGACTGAAACAGAGCAGAGCTTCACGTTGTTGTTGTAAGCTAAACATGAAAGAGTTTAAACTGACTAAGAAGTAGCCTGAAGGATGCCTGTTAATACTTGTCCAAAGTCTTTCCCCGATCTTAATATTATTGATGTGAAACAAGGACCTCATGTAATCTAATAATACAATGAGTGGGCGTCCATGAAGGTTATGAAGGCATCAAAGATGCTGACCATAAAAACATGCTTCATTGCTCTTTTCTCTCTACTTTGTCCTTTGATCTCACTACCACTGTTGTCAGAATAAAAATGCAGGAAATTTT
>JAVQJG010293137.1:0-37464 GCA_036024015.1 Craterocephalus amniculus | reverse complement strand
TATTTCAGTTGATTTGTAATGAATACACAATGTATGACATTTCATGTTTTTTAATTGCATTACAGGAAATAAAGAACTTTATCACAATATTCTAATTTTCTGAGACAGACCTGTAAGTGGAACCAAATACATCTGGTTTTTAGAAAAGTTTCTAACTGATTTAGTGGCTGTGGTTTTGTAATCGTTTTTTTATTTGCTCCTAAAAAGGATGTTTTGATACACAAATTCCACCTTATGATTGTGGCAGCAATGACCTAAAGGGATGATATTCTGTTTTTTAAGTGGATTGTGTGTAGTAATCAGTGACTTATCTTACCTGCAGTAGGCGCCAGCCAGAGATCTCTGGATTCCATATCAGCAAGCTGATGCCATGTGGACATAACCTCAGCTTGTTTGTGCAAAATAAAGGAGGGGAGCCACTTTTTAAAACCACTTGGAAGCCCTTAAAAACTAATTTAAAAAGAAATATTACTGTAGAATATTTTACTGTTAGAGAGTCATAAAACAGCCTGAACACCACAGCACAGGAGTAGACAGTCTGGTGGAGACTGAATTTTAAAAAAAAAAGTTTTTATTTATTATTATTCAGATCCCCATTAGCTTCCACCGCAGTGGTTGCTAATCTTCCTGGGGTCAACATAAAAACAATAAATAATATACAAACATGAAACATACATTCATACAATCAATCTATGTTACAAGGTTTTGAAACAGACAGCCTTAACTCATCAGTAGCAAAATAAAGCCACTAGAGAAAAGTTACAGTATCCAGTTTACAAAAAAAACATTAATATATTGAACATGAAGATGAAATCCCATTGTATGGATCCAACATCAGTCTCAGTGATTTTTTAAAACTACATTTACCCTTAGTGCTTTTTATTTTAATCGTTAAGGAATTCCAATGACTAAGGCTTCTATAGAGGACTGTCTTATTTATTTGATTTGTTTTAGGTTGTGGGAGGTCGAAGCAGCCTTTACTGACCTGTCTAATTATATGACTATGCTTTGAGCCCGTCTGAGTTAGCATTTCTGAAAAAAAATCAGGCTTACACTCGGCAATTGCATTGATGAGGCAGGTGATGAGGATGATTACAAACAGGTGCATTAGCTGGAAAGCAACAACCCGGACTCAGTCCCAGATAAAGGATCCGCAGCCTGACTATCCCAGTTTAGACTCTAGAGCCGGCATCTTCAATCCTGGTCCTCAAGGGCCGGTGTCCCAGCAGGTTTTCATAGTGTCCCTGCTGTGACACACCTGCTTGTTCAAGTCTGAGTCATGTGTGTTACAGGAGGGACACTTCAAATCCTGCAGGACTCCGGCCCTCGAGAGCCAGGATTGAAGGTCCCTGCTCTGGAGGGAAAAGTCCCAAAACCAGAGACATCCAGAGCAGGTTTATGCCAATGTGATGCTTTCATTCCTCAGTCCAGTCAGACATAAACGGTGTATTGATATGCAAAAATGTCAAATGTTACGTGGTTACCTGCTACTTCTATCATTGCCAGACTCTTACCCAGATAGCAGACATGTTTGGACCGAATCCGGGCTACGTCTGGGTCAGTGGGCCACATGTGGTCCGGTACTGGGTTAGCCAAACATTTAAACATCTTGGAGTAAATGGAAAATTCTGGGAAGCTGCAAATCAAAAGCAAAATCAAAAGCTCTGCCCACACATTAACGATGAAATGTTCATCAGGGACGACATTTTTCATGAAGTAACACAACATAATTTTCCTAAAACTGTGCTGCTGACTAGTTTTGATGGCACAGTGAATTATTGTAAATCCCTGGAGCTGCTGTTGCCGGGCAACTTTGTGTTCCAGCCAGAAGCAGCTGTGTTTTGCTTGATGGCACCGCATCACACACAAGCATCTGGCTGTTTTTAACCTCAGCCAGAGAGCTCAGAGAAGAGACAGGATGCAAGATGGATGTCATTGATCAGCGTTAAGGGGGGCCTTTGGTAAATAAGCTTTTGTTTTCACTGCCTCAAAAAAGCACAAACTCAGAAATATAAGTTTGTCTTTTCCATGAACATGGATAAGGCTTGGAGTTCTACTCAGAACCAAAGGAATCCATCTTTTACGATCCATTACTACAACTAAAATTTGATATCTTAGAAACATGATTTTAATCCCACCGGCTGTCGGTGTTATTGCTCATCCAGCCGTTTGTGTTTTCCAGTACCGTTTGTGACCTTCTCGCTATATGGTTCATCTTATTACTTTTGAGTTATTCGCTCCTGGACAGTCTCTGCCCTGTAGGTCAGCTATAAAGTGATTCCACACCTTCTCCAGTTCAGGCTCCAGCAGGCTGAACGGCACATAATGCAGAAATAATCCAATGAAGGCAAAAAACGATGCATAGCTGCCAGACCTAATCCCCTGTCGTTAACATCACATGCCCACTTGTCACTGAAAACAAACTGTACATTCCTTTCATATTAAATCCCTCATCTGTCTGTATCATCATGCAGGCAAAAAAGAAATGTTGGACAGCTGTCCCAAATGTCAACAGCAACATGGGACGCAAAGTTGTAGTCATGCATCTTTGAAGCAAAATCTTGTTCTTGCATGCAAACTGAATCACGCCAGTGTTAGGGAAGCATTTTGTGCATCATCTTATGAGTCAAATGCTATTTGCTTCCTTGTTAGTTCAGCTTTATTAAGAAAGCTGCCAGCCGTATGTCTTTTGATCAGCGGATTAAAGAGGACGTTGCATGCCTTTAATTGGGAAAATGAGGTTGGCTTTAAGTTAAACAAGTAAAGACCTAAATGACTGTGGTTTCCCATCATTGGTTATGTTTGGTAGCTTATTTGTTGGTGTTTTTTAACCCGTCCTGTTCCCTTTTTTTGTTGTAAGTGGCAACAATTTATACATAAATTGGTCATCACTTTATATTTTAAAAAGCAAATGAAAAGGACCCACTGGAAGATTAGGAGTTTATTTTGCTGCTCAAAGCATGAACAGACTTTATGTTAAACTAAAATGGATGTATAGAAAGTGCATTTATACAATCATAAATGTAAAAAACTTTGTTCCCTCTCTCTTTTCTTGCAGCACATGAATAAATAAATCAGCCAATGATGCTGTAGTTCCGTCATCAGTTTATAAAAGGATGCTGAAAATAAAGCTGTACTGTGCTGTGTCCCCTATAATTGGCTGCAGCGGTCCAGCGTTTTTGTTTTTTTTGTTTTTTTTTTTGGTGCATCCTTGTTTGTTCAGGTACTGCGGCCGTGACTGGCTCGTCTCCACACATGGCCTCCTCTGCTGCATGTGCCAACCCACTCACATGCCGGCCAAGTCCACCCACTCCTCTGCCCTTTTACAAACCTGCCACTCTCTGTAGATCAGACGCAGAAGAAAAAAAGCCTTATATTCTCCTCAAACATTAAATTGCTAAATGACATGCCCCCAGCTTTGTATGTACGGCTTGGCCCACTTTCTTTACAGACCGTGTGTGTGTGTGCGCTGAAGTGATTGCTCTCTAGAGCCTTGTTTCACCGTTCCCTTGGTAATAGGAAGCTGGGGAACAAACGGATGCTGGAGTGATTGCCTCCATGTCCAACAAAAATGCTTCAGGGGTAAATAGGGATATTTTTTGCCTCCTTATAATGGAGCTTCTTCTTTTTTTTGTGCAAAACTTTCTCCAAAGCACTTCCGTTTGGTCATCACGTTAGTCATGCCTTTCACTAAAGCATCAAAGAGCTAAATATGTTGCATTAGAACGATCTCTGCTTTAAAGTCAAGCATTCCTCTGCTCTTGTTTCAAATTATGGCAAATATGATAGGTTAATGCATCCAATTACTTTCCTGTTGCTCCCTGTTGCTTTGTAAGAGCTAAATATTTAAACCCAGAAGCAGAATTGCAAATGACAAGAATGCAGATAATATTTTTGATCTGTGGCAGTGGTTTTACAGAGGAGAAATGTCTGGAGGGGCAGATCATCTTCATTCTGTTTGTTATTAATCTGAATAAGAAGAGGTAATATGGGGGAAACCGGGAAACACCTGATAATTTGTCATTTGATTTGTTTCCAGAAGGAACACTGACATTTTTCATTTCTGCTGAGCATTAAATAATGAGATTGAACCATTATTGTGTCTGCTGCTGAGCGTGAAGATGCAGCCAGAGGCCAGATCATTTAGACAGGAGATGGACAGAAAGGCTATGGGGCTGTGATGGAAGTCAAAGCTTAATGGCTTTTTAAAAAAAATATCTTTTTGTCCTCTCTCACAACTTTAATAGTTATTCACTTCTAAGTTTAAAAAGAATGGGTGAGGATGGGGAAATAAACCTGACATGAATGGGGTGTGGATTCAGGATGCAGAGCACGGACTCTTGCATGTTACAGTCTTGTTTCTGCTGGAATTGGATGCGGGACTTTCTGCTGATACATAACTACAGAGCTTGCAAGGAAAACATGCCGTTATCTGAATCCGGAACATCCTCAGTTACATTCTCGTTTTCTCCTCGACTAACCTTGAAAGAAAGTTTCTGTCATTGGGTTCCTTTCTCTGCGACTGTGTGCGATTACACAATGACGTACACATTATCTGCTTTTCTGTAATGAAGAATATTTAATGAGTACATATTAGGCTCAACAGTAATTACAAAGAAAGCAATTAAAGCCATCTGTTTGCAGGAGAGAAGCAGGATACCCTGGACAGGTATCCTGCTGGACAGGTATCCTGAATTCATGCTCACTCCTCGGAGGAAATTGACTCAACATGCATGTTTTTAAGCATGGCGCACATGGAAAAAGAGTTTTTTTCTTCTTTGTTAAGCCTCTAGTCTTTTTCTTTAGTTATTCTTGATGCAGCAAACACATTATAAAAGATGCAGTATTTAAAACTCAGACCAAAAGAATATTGCACCCCTGAAATGAACAAAGTCCCAAATCATACTGAATCTTGCAGATTATGCTGGTGTGAATCGATTGTAGGAGAGGGGCCTGAGAACCAAACTGTTCCTAATTTTGGATTTCCCACTCCACTGAGGATTTGACAGGTAAAACGCTGTCTTTTATTTGCCTCTTAAAGTAGCAAAGTGCAAGTTGTAGCATCATTATAGAAGTCTGCCCCCTCTGGTGACATTGTGAGTGACACCAATGTAGTGTACGTGCATCGGCCGCTTCGACTATGTTGGGCTTTGTTACTTGCACTGCACTCAGTCTGAGCCCTGAGTTACCTGCACAATAAATAAATAAAGCATAGCATAGCTAGCATGCAGATAGTTGAATGCTGATAAAAGGCCATGAGCCTTAGCTTGTATGCCAACGGTAGGATTCGTGTTATATACTAAAAACGTAGCATTCCTTATGCTGGTTTCCATCATACATCACATTTAGCTTTTTAGTAAGCAGGAAGCAGCTGAGGCACCCGTTTTATTCCCAGAGCAGATTGGAGCTGCTCCCATAGTGACTCTGGTTTTACTCCTGCGGCGCTCAGACTCCCGTTTGGCTCTTTTCATCACACTAGACAAAGTTTTTCTTTTCTTTGTCTTGCAGGACTTGCATCTGAAGTGAATAGAGATCGGATCATCCTGTACATCGGGCAATTGTAAAAGGATGTTTGAGAAAGGAAATAAAGGAATTTAGCATTTCAATTTGTGCAATGCACCTTTAAATAAATTTTCAGTCTCATCTCAGTATTCAGGTTCTTTATATCTTTATATCAGTGGTTCTCAAACTTTTTGATCCATGACCCTCAGGCTGTTATTTTCTGCCCTGTTTAGTTCATACGAGGTCCAGCAGCACTGAAGGTGCAAGATTACATCAATCAAGCAGCTGACGCAAGTATCACCACAAACCCAAAACAAATTAGACACCAGCAGGATATAATCAGCTCGGCCTGCAGTCGGGAGACATGGAAAGAGACTTTGAAAACAAAACCTGTGCTGCGGGTTATTGATTTCACAATTAGTGTGTAATGGCCCCGCGGTGACGTCAGAGAAGGAGCAATACGTGCTGTACTCTCTTTCTGGAGAAAGACAACGGGTGCTGCGTAGCAGGCTTACTAAACTTCCCTTTTTATCTTCTCCGGTGCTATAGATTCACCTCTATGAATTTATCTGTAGAAAAACATGCATCGCTTCCAGAGAGAACCATCACAGCAGAGCGGGTACTCATATTTATGGACTAAATCACTGAGTAAAATATACATCTAGCTTTAAATTTAGATCTAAGACCCCTTCCAAGACATTTTCAGTTGTATTTTTATCAGTTAGAGCATTTTAATACACGTTCCAAGGGATTAACTAATGCTAGACTCTCATGAATTAGTAAGCTATATGCTTAGTTTTACTGGCACTCTTTTTTTTCCTTCAGGGGTTTTACCTGTGCAGATTGTTTCCATTTTGTGCAGAAGTGTGATATAATATTCAAAGCAAAGCTCATGTGGACCAACAAAAAATAAAAATACGAGTGTGCACATCTTACAAATTCAGTGAAATTATGTTTTTTGAGAGCTTTCTATGCTTCAGTGGGACTTTGACAGTGTTGCTGAGCAAAACACAAGACTTCCTGTCTGCAAATTGCCAGGTTTGCAACCTTTTTCTTGGAGGATATTGTAAGATATTAATGAGATGGAAAATCATGCTTGCTAGCTTTTGTGGTCTTATTACTTAAACTTGTAACTGGAGCTCAAACTTTTATTTTTGACAGTTATATTGCAGGTGCAGCTCAACTACTTACAGAAATGCTGTAAAATCTTTGGTTGCTATTGAAGCCTTGTGGCTCAACAGATTTCCAGTGCAGTGATTTGTCCCTTTTTAATTGTTCACCTGACTCTTTGCTTTCTTCCTTAAATCAGTGTCAAAACTTTCTCTGGTTCCCTGAGCTTTGGAATGACCTAATTTTATGTTCAAATAAGAGATAAAAGCAGCAAACAAATCCTTCCCTCTAAGTAAAGATTAACACGGTTGCCAGGATCTCTGATAAGGAAAGGCGACTTTATTTGTATAGGACATTTCATGGACAAGACAACTCAAATCATTAAAAAGTATTACAGCGGGTTGCAGGATGCATAAAAAACCACATTAAAAAAATCTAACTTTCTATTCAATAAAAGATTTTTGTTTAGAATTCAAAATGCGCAAGAGTCAATTAACTGTTTTTCTGATAAGAAGGTGTCAAATAGAAAGTTTTTAACCGGATATAAAACAGGTGAGTTACATCAGTTTTGGGGGAGTTTTTTTCATCTAAGGAGAATAAAAACTGAACACTGCTGTCTGTGTTTGCTTCTGGGCAAGATTATTTTTATATGTGGGACTCACGATTCAGAAAAAAACGACCAAGGCATCATTAGTTTACACTAAGCCAGATGAGTCCTACTATCTGTGGAAGTCTCTTTTTTTCCACTTTAAGCGCTGCGTCATGTTAGTAAGTAGACACAAAAGGACGTTATTGAAGGAAGAGAAAAAAAGAAAGACAGGAAAAGTAAGAGAAAAGCCAAGAGTCAAAATCGACTGATTTTTCCCAAAAGATGGACGTTAAATTAGCCTTTCTCAGGGGGCGCCTCACTGAATTAATCAAAAATCTTTAGCGTTGATATAAAATCAAAGAAGAGCATTGAAATAGAAGATATTGTTTGCGTTTGTCAGGGAAACAATCATTTCCACAGATACATACATTATGTAACCATACCAAAACAGAAGAAGTGCCAAAAATTGCAGTTCTCCCCTTCTCCACTAGGTGCTTCTGCCAAGCAGATCAATCCCCCATAGACTCCCATGTTAAAAAGGCCAACTTTAACATGCTTACAACCTGGCTCAAAAACCATTTTAGCTTTAAAAGGTCAGGTTTACCTTCATGACCACTGTGGGGGGAGGGGAAAAAACTAACTCATTTGTTAAGATTTTATTTATTCCTAAAATTCTTCATAATTAGGGGCGTGTCCTTTAGATTGACAGTTGTCAGATATCTGGGAAAACGAGGCCATAAGTAGCACAGCCGCGGTTTTTACCCAGCTAACAGTGCCTTATTAAAAAAAACAAAAAAAAAAACAGTGCCTTATTCTTAGCCCACAGCTCCGGGTTTGCTTTGTTAGCTTGTAGCTCAGGGTTTGATGGGTGCCAATCATCCTTCCCCATGCTCACAGACCTCCTTAGTTAGCAGCGCCTCCTCGTCGGCCAATTTTGGATTTTCCGGGAGCCATGAAACCCGTGATAGTACCAAGGTGGCGACGGCGGGAAAGCTCCCACTGAGCTTCATTTAAGCTCATCAGAAACCTACAGGTTACCTGATTTTAAGGTTTGTACATTCATTTTACAGTCTTTGCAAACATACAGTAAACTCTACAGGGTTCTGGAGCTGTGATTATTAATGGTCTTCTAAACAACCAGCCTTTCGATAAAGATCTTTAAGTTTTGAAGTAAGTTACCGAACGTTTCTCTGCATTCAGCAGCGTAAACTTTAAAGTAACTGTCTTCTTGTTTTGCTTTCCCTCTAAAGTTTCACTTGTTCATATGCGGTGAGCAGAGCATCTCTAACTTCGTGTCCTTGCTTTGGCCTACACGGGCAGCATGCAAAAGCAGCTCGGGAACAATCCTCGTCGGAACAAATCGGGCCGCTACATGCTGCCAGCCGCTTTGGAAAACATTTTGTTCCTTCTCCTCATGATAGTGACAGTCAGGCATGTTTTGCTGTCACTCATCCGTTTGCACTGCTTCTCACACGATTCGTGAGGACGTGACAGCCGCTGAGCAGACGCCTGTGCACGGGAAAGAGTAATACGTTCAACTCAACAAGCCAGCTCCTGCCACGCTGGATACGATATTTTCTGTGTGTATTTTTTAAAGGCATCTTTGGCAGCTGAAGATGTGAGAAATGAAAAAAAGCTCCTCTGGAAGATAGGCGTGATAAACTCCCAGCGTGCACCTTGCTGCTGCCATCTGTTCCCCTTGTCTCTGTTTGCTCGACAAGAGTTATGTTTCCATAAAAACGACCAAACCATTCTGTATTAGCATAGCACTGACATCACGTCACACACAATGCATCTCTGCTATGAATGCCATGAGCCTGTGTGTGTGTGTGAGTGTGTGTGTGAGACAGTGCTTATCTATGCATAGCAGGACCCTCTTAAACACAAGATTCAAAAGAAAGTATACGGACCCTGGCAAGGTCGTCAAAATCTCCACTGACAGTAAATCCGGTCCTCCTTCAGGTGCAGTTTATTTCAGAGAAGAAAAATATTGATCTCACAGCCCCCCCATTAAACCCCATGACAACAATCCGTCTCAGTAACTAAAAGCAGCAGAACATGGTTATGCTGTCTCGTACACCGACAAAGCAGAACCTGCCCCCCCTTCAAAAGGAGAATTCCTAATGGAGGAGTCCAAATCAAACAGCTTTTGATGTTGTTAAAGTGAATCTCTAAACAGCTTCTTCATTAATAATTTTGCAGTATTTATCAATTTATCGCAGTGCAACGTACGATGATGTGCTGGAACGTCGAAGTGTGAAATATTCATTCGTTTCGCAGCTACGTCTTTCGTCTTTTCTTCCAGCAGGTCAGCTTGGAGGCTCCATCTTCATTAAAATGGATGACTGTCGGCCATAAAAAGGTTGAAGGGGTGAGTCAACTTCACGGTCGCCGTTTTAGGTCATTCGCTTCAAATCAGAGCCTGACAGGTGTCCTGCTGAGCCGGATGCTTTATGTTCATTTCCTGAGCGTTTCAGCCTGATGATTAATTGCCTCCCCCTCAGAGCGAAGTGATAGAAAGCCACTACAAGGCCAATGGAAATGCATGAGTTATGAAACCGAGCAGGCAGTTTAGAGCTGGAGCTGCGTCTCTTTTCTCGCGGTTTTATATGTACTTCATTTCTGCTCAGGGAGCAGATTTATAGGCCATATCTTCACATCACAAGCATGCAAATCCTCAGCGGTGGATGCATTCATTTGAATAATCCTTTTTGAAAATAATATCTAGAAATACCCAAGGAGGGAAACCCAAGTGAGGGTAATTTTTTATTCATCTCATTTGGAAAATAAATAGCTTCATCTCATAGTAATAATCACAATGCATCTGGAGACAGTAGCACACATTAAGCACAGATAAGAAAGTAGCTTATTCTTTTTAAAACAGTTTGGGTTCAGGCGAGAGGCTCCGTCTGCATTTTTGCACGGGCTCGTGGAAAAAATGCATTTGCAAAAACAGCAAAGCGAGGGCAAACAAAAGCAACATTGCAACAACTTTATATGTGTTTATATTTAAAAAATGCACTACAAAAATTGGTGTTTGTCCCTGGCCACACGTTTCTCACAGTGTTGATTTTAAAAGCTGAAGAGTCAGATCTCACAGGATGGGGGGAAAAAAAGAAGACAAAAGCCCAGCGTGGAAAGGTTACCGCCGACTTTTCATGCATAAATGAGGAGGGGGGCTATAGCAAATGACAGCAATAAACACGCCGACTTGATGGCTTGCCTCCTAAATTATAGGATCGTAAGTAAAAGCGTTACAAACTTCAGAAAGGTCAGTCTGTGAGCGATTCCATGTGAGGATTGTCATATTAGAAAATAATTACACAAATTTACAAAGAAGCTCCCTGAAAAGAACTTATCAGAAATGTCCCTGCTGGCAAACGCGGCTCGGAGTCTGCTCACAAAAAGATAAAAACAAAGAGACGGAGGAGGGGTCCAACATCCTGCTGGCTGCTGCGATCAGCGTGTGACCCGCATGTCCGTGATCTCAGCGTCGCTGCTTCTGTGTCATTGTGCTGTCGTCGCTCTGTGCATCACCTCTTTTGTAAACAAGCAGTTTCCCAAAACTGCCTCTTGTCAATTCAAGCTTCAGCCGTCCGGGAGGAATAAAACAAGAGAAATCACTCCCACAAGGGCGTCCTCTTGTCTTTTCTCATCTCCTCCACCCGGTAGTGGGAGAAGTTTCTGGTAAACACTTTACATGGATGGGGGGAAGGAGTCAGCCTGAGTGGGGTACCGGTGGAGGGGCACAAAGAGGAATGTGTTGTGTTGCTCGCTCACACCAGAGAGGTTATAAACGTAAATGTGTTGTTGTTGTTGTCGCTCACAAAGTTGATCTGGCATTGCTCCAGTCGGGCAATATCCCCAATGTCCAGCTCCGATAGCAGCTGAGTCGGGTCCGTGTTCGTTGTTAGAACCTGCTTCTCCTGCCGCTCCTCTGCATCCTCCTTCCTGTCCTCACAGTCCTTTTCATCCTCCTCTTCTTCCTCTGTGATGGAGCAGAGGCGGGTGGCGCTGCCGGGGGTCTCGGCAGGCGGCCTGTAGTGGCACTGGCCGTTCAGCAGCCTCCTCAGGGGCATGAGGGGCACGGCTTCCTCGCCCAGCAGCTGCTGCTGGCAGTGCCGGAAGTCGCTCTGACGCTTCAGCCGTTTAAACTCGCTGAAGGCGGAGGTGGCGTTCTGGTAGAGGCTGTGGGCGATGGCCTGGGCCTTCTCCGCCTTGCTGACCAGGACGGCGTGACACCGGAGCACCACGGCCATGTTCTTGACCTGGTGCCGGTAGATCCACGCCAGGATTTTGGGTCGGCACGGGTCGGCGGTGCAGTAGGTGATCCTGTTCAGAGAGTACAGGTGGACGGGCTTCTTCTTCCCAGATTTGTCGGCGCTCATCCGGATGCCCTGCGACCCCACCGTTAACCTCATCTTGACGCTCTGCTCGCCGTAGTTGCTCCTCGCCCAGATCTTGGCCACCGCCTCCTGGGTGCAGCCGTCCCCCTTCGCCGTGATGGTGACCACGCTGCCGAGGTAGCGCACGTTGTAAACCGGCTCCTCTTTGTTCAACTCCACCTTCTGGCGCTTGGTGTGGAAGATGCTGCCCACCCAGTCGAAGGGGCAGTCGGGGAGCAAGTCGGGGCAGGAGCGCAGGAGGGAGGACAGGATGGAGTGGTAGGTCAGCCCCGTTCCCAGACTCTTGGGCTTACTCTTGGCCTCATCCTCCGCCAGAACAAACTTATTCCTTCTCCAGGGCAGCATGTTGCGAATGGAGTTGGAGCCAACGAGCCCCTCTGCCGCTGCTTTTTCTCGCGTCAGCTCAGACGGGAAGTGTTGGAAAGCCGCTGTGTGACGGAGAGTAAAAACAAAAAGCTGCTTCCCGAAGCTCAGAGGAGAGACTGAGAGCTGCGAGCTTCAGCCAGCCTGTTACCCCGCTTGCTCCTCCTTCCTCTTCTCCTCCTCCTCCTGTTTCTCTCTCTCTCTCCTCTGTTGTCTGCATCATGCAGCGCTGATTTGTGCAGGAGTCTTAAACCAGCTCTCAGGCATCCTCGCCCCCCCTCCCCGCTTCTTGTTTTACTTCCATATGGCTCGCAACCAAGGTGTTATTTATCCTTTCAGCTTTGCAGAGCGGTATCGCTGTATCACAGTGTTCCTTATAAACCTGAGGGAGACACATTCTCTCAGGGCTATAAAGGGGCTACTTTGTAATTAAGCTGGTCATGCAACTTGTTTACTATGATTTCTTTGTTTGCATCCTGCTCGTAAAACAGTGCTTTACGTTTTAAAACTGAGGATTAGGGTTGGGCAGATCGACCCAAATATCAATACTACTGATACCAAGGCTAGGGATGAGATCTATAGTTTTCTTGTAGAAGACTTTAGGGACTAAAAAAGTCCAACTATGTGAATGAGAAACAAATGAAAAGCAGGTTTTGCTTTTGTTTAGCAAATTTGCATTTTTAGCATTATTTTTCCTCAACAATTGTGTGAGATAAAAGGGAATAACAGGGTCACTCCAAGCAGCAACTTCCGGCTTTGAAACCAGAAGCCTATGCGCAAGTGCAAAACACTGCAGTTCCCTCCTCCTCCACTTGGTGCTGCTGCAAAACAGAGCAACTCCCCATAGACTCCCATGTTAAAAAGGCCAACTTTACGGCAGAATTAAACATGTTTACAGTGTGGTTCAAAAAACCCTTTTAGGTTTAAAATGTCAGGTTTACCTTCAGGACAACTGTGGGGGGAGGGAAAACATTTCTAACTCATTTCTTTAGATGTTATTTAATCTTACAATTTTTCATTATTAGGGGTGTGTCTTTTTGATTGACAGGTGCCAGATATCCGGGAAAACGTTTTGTTAGCCGGCTAACAGTGCGCCTTATCTTTAGCCCGCCTTCCTCTGTTAGCTGGTTAGCTTCCATTAGCGCCGGGTTAGCTTTGTTAGCTTGTAGCTCAGTGTCAAACTCCCACACTCACAGTCCCCTCTCAGCACCTCCTCATCGGCCATTTTTTGGGTTTTCAGGGAGTCACGAGACCTGTGACCATACCAAGTTGGTGACAGTGGGAACCTCCCTCTGAGCTTTTTTTGAGCTCATCAGAAACCTACGGGTCACGTGGTTTAAAGGTTCATCCATTTATTTTACAGACTATGGGTTACTCTAAAATTTTGTTACATTGTCGATGTTATTTTGTTTAAAATGCTAGGACTGAAATCTCTCTTTTCCACTTTTCATTTTGATTATTGACAAGACTTTTAACACTGATTTTCTTTATGTTATTGAATTGTTGTGAAATAAAAATTTTAAAAAAGCAGCGACATCTGTATCGATTTATTTGGTATCAGATCAATACCAAAATTTGCAGTATCACTAAGATAGACACATTTATGTCAAATCTGGTCTACTTTTAGTACTATACCACACATTTGGGTGAGATATTCCTCATTCTCTGGGAAGAAGAGATTTAGATCAACACATTTCAGTATTACTTTATTTCATAACAACGAGATGATTTTAAAATAAAGTATGGTTCAACAAAGCATAAACTCTTACAACATGCCTGGAAAAATAGAGCAAATCTAAATTTTTAATGCTTATTAGGATTTAAAAATTCCATTTGAGAAATACTTCTAAATAATTAATAAAACTTCAAAGAATTAAAGTTTCTCATACTAAAGAGCACATCTACAGGATGGGATGTAAATTGTATATTTTGAATAATAATTTTCTTTTATTTGTAATTGAAAATGTTAAATATATGATAGTTTATTTAGATCTTTAAAGTGTTAATACATGGTTTTAGATATTAGCACATTTCTTTCGACGCAGTTAGTTAAAAGGGGAGCAAAGCAGAGACTGAATACAATAAAAAAATATTTCACTATTAGCAAAGCAAACAAAATCAGGGAATAAAAATCTACAAAATATTAGTTTGACTGTACAGAAAAACAAATCATCAACCACTGAATTATAACCAGGTCTAACCACTGATTATCTTCTCTCCTCATAACCATTATTTAATTTAAATTTATTAAGTAACTTCAAATAATGAATGATTTTAGTAGAAAAATATGTTTAAAATATAAAAATTGAACTACAGCTATGACCAGAATTGGCAAAAAGTAATATCCAGGATAGGACAAAGACAAAGAAGCTGGTTACACCGATGCAACCATTATTTCTGGATGGGCAGTGGGCAGCTTAGCCTCACCTGAGTTAAGACACTCAGTTTCCACCTGGACGTTTTCTGGCTTTAATCAAAAGAAAAGAAGAAAAGGACTGCAAACAAACAATAGTTTTACTCACACTGTACCTGCTTCTGCAAATCAGAGGTCTCAGCTTTACTGGAGCAGATATTTGGGCTAATTATATGCAAAGTAAATAAACATTAACATCTTAATGTTTGGCTTATGTCACCACAGTGTGATCAAACATGCTGTGAGGATCATATATGACTACAAGCGAGCTGTCCCAGGCATTCTGGACTGAACTGTCATGTGGTGGATGATGTTCTCTGCTGAGAAAATACATTACTTTGGCCAGACAGGAAGAGTAAATGTCCCACTTTGCTGCCGGTGGTGTGTGTTTTGAATTAAACGAAGTCCAGGACGGAAGAGCAAACAAAATCGGGTGTTTAGCCCTTTTATTTGCAGTTTTATTTCCTGTTTTGATTTTTTCTAGAGGCTTTGAACACTTAAAAACAAACGTTTGTGAGGAAAAAGTCCTGTAAGCATATACAGTATAAGCCTGAGGGAATGTGGACAAAACTTGGTAAAACCGAGTTAATGGGTTTGTAAAAGTCTGGTCCACAGCCATAAAGGAAACCAGTGAGAAGTTTAGCTGGATGTTCAGAGTTGATAAGAGATGATAAGCTTCATGCAAACGAACATCCAGTTATTCACCGTCTTAATTATCAGATAGCCCATTTTAAAAAATGCATGTGTACTCAGCTCAGACTCATCTAGTGTGAGATAAGCAATGAAAGACATTACAAGTCTTTTAGGCTAATGCTTCCTTTTCTCAGCTTTTTTAATACCATGGGATGTTTTTTCTCCCTTCGGAGAGAAAACAATGAATTTAAGTAAATCTGAAGTTAAATGTTTAAAGTTTATTTTACAGTGTCAGTTGTGCAAAAAACTGAACCATATAATGAAATTAGAACGTGAGTGCTTTAAAACATCACACATGCTTATTAGCTGCTAAGGTTCATTGGGGAAAGGTTCATTGAACACGGAAAACAAATATTTTCCACAGAAAAAGACAAAAATCCTCAAGTTTCTTCTTCCTGTTTGTTACTTATGTTACTACTTGTCCCAAAGCTTTCCCAAAGATTTCCCTCTTCCACCTTTGGAGCAGAACCTCTGAGAAATGTTTCCAACATCTTTTTGGATCAGTTACACCAGGAATGAAGGCAGTTCTGGAGGCAAACTAGGGTAAAACTGGTTAACCTGACAAAGTGGCTGGAAAGTGTAACACTAGTTTTATCGTGCAGATGGAATAACACTGTCTCTAAAATACATCATACACTCACCAGCGGGCCGTTCTGGAGGCTGTTACACAATGCCCTGTGAGGTATTTGTGGCTAAAATCTAATAATGTTCATGTTCATGTCATAATCTCTTAATCACAAGGTATTTTTTCTTATCATTGAACAAGGGGCAATTTTAATTTCTCTCTCTCTCAGCTGATGTCGGTTTTGCCTTTTCACCCAAATACGCTCTTGGCAACAGAAACTTGGCATCAAGTGCTTTAAATTAAGCCGGTACACAAGCTGAGCGAGGAAGATCGGTTCTCTTTCATTCTGTCTGTTCAACCGTGGCGGATTTAGACGACGCCTGCAGGTCCATTCTCTTTGTCACTTCTACTCGATCACATTCCCAGTGTCCAATTTAACACCCTCTCCCTCTCTTTTTACACTCATTCCTCAAGCTAAATTTCTGATTTTTGACATTTTGCCTTTCAGATCATCCTCATTTGGACTCTTCAGGGAACCTCAGCTGCCTCAGCCATTAAGGGCATCAAGACTCATCAAAAACCGCTAACAAAACAGAAACAACTCGTCCCAAAATGAACATACATGTTGCCTGAAGCCAAAAAATAAAACAAGCCTCCACTTAAACTGCTTATGCACAGTGAAGCAATGCAAATTCATAGATATAAAAATATCCAAACCCATCTTTCTTTCTATTCACACACCTCTCACTTCCTTTATTTCCCTTACAAACGCACACCTTTTATCAACTTGTATAAGCCAGGGTGCAGAGTGTTCCACCGAACCAATTACTTTTATCTCACTGACCTCCTCCTGATGTTCTTCCTTCTTACCCGGAGTATCTTTACATTGCATTTGGAGACATTGCTGTTTCACTGGGCAACATATGCTACATATTTCTGTCTAGCAGGCAACCTAATTGAATTGGACTCTCTCCTCATCATGCTACACTTACCCGGTGCAGAGTAATCAATGTGAGGGGCCTGGCATGGGAAGGACCAGGATCTCAGACGGCTGATTTATGATCGTACGTGAGGGCGGCAGCAAGGCAGCAGAGTGCCGAGTGAAGAATAAATGATGACAGAAAGGACCACGGTGCTCCCATCTATCAGATGACTGCCATCAACAAGACGCCTACACCACACCAGAAAAGACACAAACAAAAATGAAGGGAGTGTTACTTAATTTTGCAGAGACACAAAATGTTTTCTTTGTTTTCAGAAAGTGCAAGGGCAAGTTCAAGGGATGAAAATCAATATCATCTTGCTCCCTGTACTGTAGAACCCACAGGCTTGGCTGCATGTGTAATGCACACCAAGTGAATTGAGTTTGATAAATAGGGAAGGTTGAGGACATTATATAGGTTTATATAAATAAATTAAAGAGGTTTATTCCCTCTCATAATCAAGTGACTGCTCTGTTCTCCATAGTAAAGAGAGCAGGGAAATCAAAAGGGGTCTGCCTCCACCTTATTTACTCCTGTACAAATGGGAAACTACTGCACTGCATTAAGTGATTAATTACGGTTTGTGTGTGGGTCACAGAACAAATAAGTTAATTAGCAGAGATAAATGAATGCGTGTTAAATGGAATTTTTATCTGTGGATCAAGATTATAGCCGCCTAAAATTAGAAACATGGTTGTTGCCAGTAGATGAAAAGACAAGACATCACTTTGACTCCAGTCTGATAAAGGTCTCAGCCTGAATAAAAGTGTAGAAATAATTTACTCTTTGCAGGCTATGTGGCCGAAAAACACATATGCATGAAACTGAATAGAGACAGGACTGCATGAGACCCAGCACCAAAGGACCAGACCATTTTGAGTTCATTTGGGGGCTCCGTGACTTTAAAGAATGTTTAGAATCTCAAAAACTACGATAATTTTCTTTACCCAAAGCAATTATTTTCATAAAAGATCTGAACACATCACAAGGGTAAAAGTGTTTACACAGACTTCTAGTCGGTCACAGAATTAATTTTAAAACTGATTAATTAATCCCAGAACATTGTAGGCCCAGGATACATCTGTTATATGTTCATAGAATATAAACATGAAAGAGCTCTTACATCCAGGAGCTCAGGTCAGCTAGTTCCAGACCAGAGTCCAGACTAAACATGGAGAATCAGCTTTTAGCTGCAAGCAGAGGTTTAACTTTCACCAAATGTAGGCGGTTTTAAATCCATATTAAAAACATTTCTGTTCTCATGCACTTATGTATGAAATCTGCACTGTAACTTTGGACATATCCATTTTTTCTGTAAAATTTTTCTTCTGGCCACTCTCGGCTTCAGTACACATGGGAATGGTAAAGAAAACTTTTTTTCTCCACTTAATCTTTCCATTTAAAACAAAGAACTACAATCATTCTTTCATTTTTTAAACACTAATATATGTAATAATAAAAGTACAAAAACAGAGCTAAAACTTTTGTGCAGTGGTTACACCCAACGTGCTAAATGAAATTCAAAGTCAAGTTATTTAGTTTACCATTTCACTGTACGGTACATTTAACACATTTCCTTTGAATTAAGAAGACACGATAGAGGGGGCTTGAAATGGATGGTGAACAAACGGGAAATTTTATGGCTTTTATGAATAATTCACATCAGATTCCTGCTGTTATAAACATAAAACTGCTGCTTTCAGTTTGTTCTGTCTGAAAATGTGTCATGCATGCTTTTGAATGGGAGCACTTATGTGACAAAGAAATGAGAAAGAGGGGAGGTTCTACGTGGGCAGGAGAGGCGCGCTGGATCTGCGAGGTAGAAAGTCAACACAAGGTGACTAATGTTGAACAAAGGCCCAAAGGAAATATCTGTTCATTTCAAGGCTGAAAAGTGGGAGAAGCAAACCATGAAATCTTTAGGCTAATCATCCACATGTTGAGCTGATTACTTCAGACCATTTTAGCCAGGAGAGTTTTCCTGCTGCACTTTTCCCTTTAGCTTTATTGAACTTGCAACATTTTAAAAGCAGCTGTTATGAGACGAGCATATAAGTGCTCCAACGTAGCATCTATCTACCTGAGATTCTCTGAAATGTCAATTTATTCAGAGTATTAAAATGCAGCGATGCAATTCACTCGCAGAAAAACAGTCTTGAATTTTCTGCACATATGAAGCAGAAATAAAAGTTGCCAGGAAAATTATTCAACCCTCTAGCTCTGGGTTCCTCACAGAATCAAGGTTGAATCATTTTTCTGCAGATTGTGTAATGAATTTCATGCTTCTGGACTCCATCAAGTCACAATCACACAGTGAACACATATACACATTTTATTCTCTGGAGGCATTGGTAATTAACCCTGCATAATTCTTGGTTTCTTTGAGCGTAGCATGTTGGAAGTAGCCTCCAGTGCTAATGCTGATGTGAAGGAGCTAACTTGAGCACAAAAGGAAAAAGCAGTGTGTCATGATGCATAGAGGATGAGGACCTAAATCCAGGGAAAGGAGGCGGGAAGCAGACAGGTGTAGGATTAAAAGGGTTAATGATGATGATAACAGACAGAAACAGAGTAATACTAAGACACCACTGTGGGAACAAGGATGTGGTGGTGAATAATTGAAACCAAGGGTATATATACACTGAGAGGTACTAACAAGGACAAAACACAGAAAGGGATACACCTTGAAAATAAAAACAGGAAACTAGACAAGATCGCAATACTGAAAACCAAAAAGACAGTAGAATATCAAGACTCAGACCAAAAAGCAAAATAAAATCAATGCTACCAGTGTTGTTAAATCAGACTGGAGCTAAGTTTGCACTATATTTGCTGCTCTCGACTTGTAGCACCAATTCCAACACTATAGCATAAAATAAAACATTTGTATCTCTATCTTCCTCAATATTAAGTTTCACATGACCAGATTTAACAATAATTAAGGCTTGTGAGCTATAACACCATTCAGTGGAAACAGCAGCATATAGCAACTGTACTTTGTTGAAATTTTAGATATATCGCCTTTTTTGTGGAAAAAGTTTAATGAAAACGCAGCTTATGACAGTGTTGAGATTAGGATTGTCTTGCATCAGGACCAAAGCATCAATCAAACTCAGGCTTAAAGATTACAGCACAGAATCACTCTGATTTTATCTTCTAAGAGGTTTTCTATAAATTCATCGAAAGGAAATTACTCTGGAACCAGAAGGAGAGATCCATAATTTATAGGGCAACAAGACAGGTGAAACAGACATCACCCCCAAAGAGCTCTTACATAGAATGGCCACATAATGTTGAAATATTTTGCTTCCTCCGGTGGGTGCATATGATTCAGTGGCCATCCTTTAAAAGCCGCGGCATGCTAGTTGCTTTCACCATTTGTCATCACATTGCAGGAAAGCTCAGGCAGAGTTGTTAATGCCCCCCATGCCAGCTCAGAGACACAGCAGAGATGGGACCCCTGTCACAAATCACACTGATCTGCTACTGAGTGCGTCAGTCTTGGTTAATGGTTTCACTTTACAAACACTCGATGATCCTGATTCAGACTTGATGGATGAATGATGACCGTTCTCCGGTTCTCCTGATGCAAGATGTGACACATGATGCTTTATCAGAGTATAGAGCTTATAAGCTGTATGTGCTTGAATAGTTTTTTTTTTCTGCAATTTTGCAAATCCACTCGGCCATGGCACGACCTAGATTTATTTTAGACTTTTGTTATTCTTTTATTTTAAACCCCAAAGCTGCTCTGATGGCAGCACTTACATTGAGTGAAATGGCTGCTGGTTATTTTTCCCACAGTTCACTCTGAGGTAAATGGCTCACAGTTTTATCAAAATATATTGTAGCAGTTTAGATAGCTGGCAGGTCTGTACCCACTATACAAAGAATGAAAACTAATGGAAGATGTTTTAGGATCTTATTAGGACAAACATTTTAGCTTTTTTTTGTTGTGTCCCCCCAAAAAATTACAGCATTTTTGTTCTTTGGAAATCCAACCATGAAACGGAGTCCAGAAGGGACACAGCGATAGAAGAGCAGCAATCCAACACAGTTAGCTGCAAGGCAACACACTAATGCAACACAATTAGCCACAACACAAGTCAGCTGCACTACAAAATCCAGAAACACAAAACAAATTAGCCACAAAGCACCCTCATTAGTCCCAACACCGTTAGCCAAAAAACAACCCAATTTGCCCCAACAGTTAGCCACAAGACAAAACAGCTAGCCACAGCGCAGTTAGCTGCACAGCTACACAATTAACCAGAAACGCAGGACACTTAGCCACAAAACAACCTAATTAGCCCCAACACAACAGTTAGCCAACAACCCAATTTGCCCCCAATACAACAGTTTGCCAAGAAACAACACAATTAGTCCCAACCCGATGAGCTGCAACACAATTAGCCAACAAACCCAATTAGCCAAAACACAACACATTTAGCTGCAACTAACTGCAGCTGAAGCGAGCAGTTGTTGCTCATTGTGTTGTCTTGTGGCTAATTGTGCGATTGTGCTGTGGATTTTGTATTGCTGTGACACTTAGAACCACCATAACTATGTTCATATAATGGAGGGATTTTTAAATTGATCCGAACTCATGGAGAAGGTCAAACACAGTAATACAGGAAAAGAAAGACTAAATTTGTTTGCAGCCTTGGTAGCTGAGATCGTCTTCTCAGGTCAGAAAGTGCTCCTCCAGTGCAGGGGGGCTTCGGCGTGCACCATCACACTTTTCATACATTGCAAATTTCACAAATTTTATTCTCTGAAGCAGCCAATGCATATAGAAAAATGGCTGTGATAAGGAAACAAGCAGCAAGACATTATGAAACAATATGAGGAAAGGGGGAAAAAAAGTCCACCACGTTTCTCAGTCAAACACAAGCTGTATTTTGAGACGGATCTAAGAATGAGGGATAAATCAAGCCCCTGAGCTGACAGGGTATCGCACTGAAAATATAACCCATATAAATCATAAACGTGGTGAAATGCAGCTCTTGGTGGCATATAGCCTCGTGGTATTTAGAATATATTTTCTTAAGTTCCTCACATACTTTGCAACTCGCAGCAGGGCCCGAAAATATTTGGAAAGCAACATAAATTTTTCTATTTCAGCTGTTCAGCACAACACAGTCAAATTGCAGTTGTGTGATAAATATGGACATAAAAAGTACAGACTGGGCTTTAGTTTTAGCATTTTGACAACAAAACTGAAAGAAAGCTTTACATCATATAGATAACTCTTTTTGTCAGGCATAGTGAATGCTCAATAACTTAACCTTATTTACTAAATGTTCAGCTTTATCAAAAATTAAAGGTATGATTAGATTCCAGTCTGTATAACTGATTAGAGTTGGACCACTTGATTTAAGAAAGTTGTAATATCAATTGTATGACAAGCAACAACAACTCAATACTTCTAAAAGAACTAAAATATTCACAGCTCACTGCTGTATGTTTGTATTTTTTACAATACAGACAGAGTGTGTGTACGTGCAACTCTAAATTAATAAAAAATAATTAATTGGTTACGCCATCAGGTCCATTGCTAGAACTGGGTTGGACCCCGTTTTCTTTCACAAATGCCCAAGGTGTTGATCCAAGGCAGGATGGATCCATGTTTTCATCATTCTTCCAGCAGTTTCTGATTCTAGCATCTGAATGTGGAGCTGAAATGGAGACTCACACCAGTTTGTCTATTTCTGGTGAGTGTGTGAAAGTGTCCTAATGGTTGGAGGTGTTGTGTATTCAGAGATGCTATTCTGCGTACCTTTGTTGGAACCAGTGGTTATTGGACATCATGTTGCCTTTCTATCCAACCAGTCTGCCCACTCTCCTCAGACCTAAACAACACTGTGATCCAGACAACTGGGTATTTTCTCTTCCTCAGATCATCTTCGAGATGGTTGAGGGTGAAAATCCCAGTAGATCAGCAGTTTCTGAAAACGCAGACCAACAACCATGTTACATTCAAAGACACTAAGTCCCCCTTTTTGCCTCATTCTGACACTCAGTTTCCACTTTCTAAGGGTGTGACGATGTCCACTTCTTATGATGTGGACATCATCACAATATGAAATTTACGCTATGATTTTTATTGCCATATTTTGGGAAGGTTCACAATAACAAAAATGAGTAAATAATACAGCTTTGACCAGTCATCGGTACATCTTTTTGTCTTATCCAAGTATAGGACATTTTTAACTTCTTGTAAAATCTTTGCTGAAGTGCCAAATTCAAGTACGGTAACTGCCCAACATATGTATATAGAGAAAAAAACAACGTAGACACTATATTAGATAATCACCCATGCAGGCATGATTAAGATTCTTTATTGATCCCACAGTTGAGAAATTTCACTGTTCTAGTAGCTCAAAAAACACACAGTAAAGAAAAATTCATTAAAAATATACAAAAAAATAGCACAAAAAGACCAGTATATACAATAAATAGTAAAATAGCAGAAAAGAAAGAAAAAAAATTATGTACACAGCCTCACACAGTTTGATGTGCAGTGGTGAAGTGTTATTGCACAGGTGAATATGGAATATAGATAATATGGAAAACACAGCCTATTTGACAAAAAAAAAATACCCCAGGCACAAATAATTGTCTTGTCATTTGGTTCAAAGAACCCACTGGCCAAAAAGGATCATGGTCTATGTAGTTTAGTATGTTTTGCTCTGCTAATCAGACTGAAAACTAGTATTTCTGCCTCAAGACTTGCTGCTTGATAATGTGCCAAGACCATGATGATATTGTGGCAGTTTGACTGTCTTACATACATTGTGACCTTTGTTTATTCGGGGAGTCCCATTGAGACATGTAGACTCGTTGACAAAAGAGACATGTTTGGCCCCATCTTCATGGATAAATAGACTGATTTGCTAACTTGTGTTTGACCAATTTGATATTATGCTAACAAGTGTACCTAATAAAAGTGTTGGGTGAGTAAACTGCACTTTGTTTCCAAATTAAATAAATGATGGTAGCCATTTCTAATTTGTTTTTTGTATAATTTAAACTATATTTCTAACTACTACATGCTTTCAGATGATATTATAGTGGGGTTTTTTATGGTTAAGTTTTTGTTTATTTTAAATGAAAATGTAAAACTGCATTATGTAGAGTGATAACTTGTTGCAGAACAGAACAAGAAATTTACTTTAAGGCCAGATGAGAAACGAAAATGAGATGGGAATGAGAGGAGATGTGAAAATGCCTGCAGTTCTACAGAAATTTTGAGCTTTGTGTAATTCATTGTGTTAATAACACAGTGCAGAAATTGTCCATATTTCTCAGAGGAGGCCGTTGGTTTGAGGGAGGATTGATCGCTGAGCCACTGGTTTGTAATGAAACCCTGAACTTATGGCAGCTGTGAGTGATCACCAGAGATGACCAAGTGTGTCATCTGCCTCCTAGATGTGATACCAGTCATCACTCACAAAACCAAAATCTGAATTTTGTCTCTAACTCTCCCCTTACAGTTAATCTATCATAATTTACGGATGAACAGCAGATTGAAACCTATGTTTAAGTTATTTTGTTTATAATTTTTGAAAAACAATGTACACAGATTTTTTAGAATTTCCAACAAAAATAAAAGGGTTTATACAAATATTGAAATGTTTTACTAAGTTTCAGTGAAATTTTATTTACAATCTTATAAGAGGCCATCAGCTGTCTAATAAACTTTGGTGAAATAGAAAATGCCACAGGAAAAAGTAGTGAAAAATTTGTAATTAAGTTGAAGTGTATTGCTGAAATTCTACTCAAGTAAAAGTACCCATCTAAAAATCCACTTGATGAAAAGTTGAAAAAAGAAAAAGTATCTTAATACTTATATACCTTAATAACTGATATCATGAAGGCACATTTTGCTATATTATCTGAATGACATTTGGGATAAACAGGCAAAAACTATTATTCTACTAGCTGTCACATACTTTCATAAATGTGATATGGATGTTTTTAAAATTGACAGCTCTGCCTGGCAGGGTGGATAGTTTTGCATTGTATGATGTTATTGTCTTGTTTGGGTTTGAACACAAAGAGGGGCCTGATATGGCCAAGGGTTTCCTTCGCTTTCTCATTAAATCAGACATACAAGGGCGAGTAAAAATTTAATTACTTAGTTCACAAAAACTACTCCGATACAGTAACCTCAGTAAATATAATTTGAAACTCATTCTGCAGGGCAATGCACATTCAGGGTATCTCCGGGAAAATGGATAAAGCAATAAAAGAAATACTAATCTTAGGAACTGTGAAGTTTTAAAAGGTGCCCGGATAAAAGCAATGGGGAAAAGTGGGAAAATAAGTTTATCACATGATGTGAACTTGACAAATTTGTTCACCTTAGAATTGATCTGAACGTGTAGAATGGATAAGCGCACGAGCGTTTGTCCTCATGCAGCCTCAGATAAAACCAATGGCCTTATAAAACCTTTTCAATGTGGAGAACTAACTGATCTGTGCTGACATCTAGTGGCGGCGAAGAGAACTGCGTGTTTTTAATAAGGAAAGTGTTGAATAGAAGAAGCGCAGCCCTTCCTGACAGGCAAAAGGGGTATACAGGTAATACAGATTCTACAAGCTCATGATTACAAATATTGATAGTGTGACAGCTGTAATATATTTAACCCTAAGACTTAAATTAGCTTCTCCTTTGCAGTCCATGTGAAGCTAGCATGCTGCTAATTAAGCTAGCGAGTATGCTCAGTCCAGGAAGTGTAAGCTAGTTTGCCGGCTGACCACAGAATAACCAACTGAATGTTGAAAGAGGAGTGACACTACAGGGTTTGAAGCACATATATTTGATAATTATGGTGATACCACAGTGCTGGATCATCGTTTCCCTGCTAGCATTTAGTCATGTTTATGTTAACTGAAGCTAACTTCCTGTTTGACTTCAGATGAAGGTTATTTTTATTTTCACTGGGGTCTAAGGAGAGTTTATGTTGCCAGTTAATGAAATGATTAGGCAGACTGAAACAGAAAAATACAGTAATAAACATATCTGTTGGGGGAGAAGGAGATGACTCTCTCCTTCTACTTAAAATTGGCATTTCTGTTTTGCTTCATGAGGAAACAATAAAGGCAAGCGCAAGTGGAAATGTTGTCGTTTTTCTTCCTAAATGGGAAGGCTTAATGCTTATTTTAACGTTTTTCTTTAGTAGTATGCGACTTTTTTAAAAAAGAAAACCAATAAACCAGCAATAATAGAGCTAACACAAATCTTGAGGCAAATGAAGAGGAAGTTACCAAATTTTACGCTTTTGTGTGATTGCTTAAATAAATCTTTTGTGATTGAATTGCTACTTTCAACAACTAGACATTTGGGGAAAATTAAAAATCTAAAAGGTCCATCTTGTTGTTAAATCATTTAATCTTTAGAATTATTTTCAGTAAATAAAATATTGGAGTGGTATATGAGAAGTCAAGGTCTCAAAGTGTAGAAAAACTGGGAATGCTTTTAAATGATTGAATATCTTTAGGTGGTACCAAAGCAAACAGGCAAGTGTGAGTCTGCAGTACCGGCTATGTGGAGCAGCCGTCCTGCATGTTTTGGATCAGCAAGATCAAACTCAGGTCCTCAAGGGCCTCTGTCCTGCAGGGTTTAGTTGTTTCCCTGATCCAACACATCTTAAAACAAGTGGCTTGAATACAAGTTCTGCACAATGACTCACTAATTTCAGTCAGGTGTGTTGAAGCAGAGAAACACCCAGCTCTTGCAGATTTGACACCAACTCCAGCACGCCTGATTCAGGTGCGTCAAATTATTTACAGGCCTGCTAATGAGCCATTTATTTTAATCAGGTGTGTTCGAATATGATAACGGTAGAAAGATGCAGCAAAAGTGTCCCAAAGATAACTTTACCTTATGTTTATTCCTTCCTCACAGCAGCGCTGAATGCTGCCGATTGCAGGATGGAGTCCAATGGAAAACCATCAACTGCACAGATTGTGGTTTTAGCCACCAGCTCGGCCCTGACCGCCATCTTTTACTCCATTTACAGGAATAGAGCTAAAACAGTTGCCAGTCTAAAGGTCAGCCTTTTTTTCTTTGTCACACATTTGAATTTCTTGCCCGCTTTGTCCATGTTTTTATTGGGATTTTTATTTCCCTCTACTACAGGCAGCTAAGAAAATCTCCATTGATCAGGATTTGAAAAACATCCTGTCTGAAACCCCTGGCAGATGTGTCCCATACGCGGTGATAGAAGGTTTGCAAAGCCATCCTTCAACCAGGACAATGACTAATTATACTCAATAATTTGTTTATGATCAGAATAATTATGTGTTGTATTATAGGTGTGGTGAGATCTGTAAAGGAAACTCTCAACAGCCAGTTTGTCGAGAACTGTAAAGGTGTCATCGAGAGGCTGACGCTGAAGGAGGAGAAGATGGTGTGGAACCGCACAACTCACCTTTGGTAAGTCAGATAAAGCTGATGTCATGTTTTCATGCTTTTTTTTGCCGATCAGTTGATAAATTTTGATAATTTCACAATGAAACGTGACACATCCGACTTTGCTATTGGCTAATTTAGAGAGTGCCGTGTCATCTTGTCACTCGGATCTTTCTGAGGCAGTAAAGTCACAAGCAGAGCAGATGGCGCCTCTGACGCAGACCAGCCTGCTTCAAAAGAGTCACAAAACACACATTTTGTGGCAAACCTCATCTTGTTTAAGGAGTGCTGTGACATTCATCAGGGAGGAGAGCACTGTCAGCATCAGTTTTGGAGGCTAGATGGCTAATTAGTTGCAACACATTAAACAGCATGTAAACAAATCTGCAAATGTCAGCGTGGAAATGTCACAGTGGAGATGGCGGTGTGCTCTCTTACTGTAAACAGACACTCTGTTCTCGGGAAGGGGAGGGTTTATTTTAATTATTTCCACCAGGAACCCTTTTTATCCTTAATTTTTAATGATGGAAAAACATGATGAACACATTTGAATCATTCTACAGACGCAATGCAGAACATTCTCAGAGAGAGAGATGACTTTTTCTTTCATTTCCATTTTAACCGAAGCCATGTCCACGAATTAACACCAGCCATTTTCTGGAGATTCTGCAGACACTTCAGTCTGGTTTCTGTAGTGGCTGTCCACACATGTGCTTGTCGGGCGGGGGGGGGGTTGTTGCTCTGACACCTGAAAGAGCGATGGAGGAAGTGTTGTGGGAAACATCTGTGTAGAGCACACAGGAGGTGGGACATGATGCCAAAAGTACACGGTGGAAATTCCTGTGACGTCTTCCTAGATGAAAGCAGGTCAGGTTACTCTGGAGGTAGATTTGTGCTGCAGAATAGCAATGATTGATTGTTTTGTAATTCTTTATAATTCTTAAATCAATAAAACTGATGCATCTTTAGATTTTTGCTCAAGTTGTATGTGAGCATGTTTTGAATTAATCTTGTTTAACTCCCATAGGAGGCGTTATTTTTGTAATAAAGATCTAAATCCCTACTGCAAACAGATCTGTTATGACACGCAGCAAACAGTTTATAAAAATATGAAACAATCTATGTTCTTAAACAACTTAAAATAGATAAATTATAGTTAAGTGAATCTATTCAAAAACTCTCCACATATTAAACATGTCAAAGCTTACAATTAATCTCTTACATGAATAAATAGGTGAGTAAATATGTATTCAGAATAAAAAGCCATGGTTTTTCTGGGAAATTGCCGTTTTTACACTGGCTGATAATCTTGGGGAGTGTTTTATGCATCATCCACACAAATTTGGTTGTTTTTAGACTTTTTTTTTTGTTTTCTTGCTGGAAGATGTCTGGAGTATGGTGCATGTGTGGGAACAGCTTTATAGTTTCTGCTTCATTGTCTGCAGCTTTAACTCACACTGAGCTGCAGCAGCCCACGACACTTAAGGTGGAGTTCAAAGTGTCTGCTATGAGCCACCAGTGGGAGCAAATTTAGGAGGGCAGTTGTCTATCGGTTTTGTTTCGCAGCAAGGGGAGTACTTACCCTCATCTTAGCATGGGAAGAGATTGAGGGAAGGTTTTTTTTATGTATTTTAGCTGCTGGGAATTGGAAAAGTTGACTTTTTCTGAGTAAAACATTGAGGCCAGTTTGTATTAAAAAGTGAAAGTATAATTTGCCATTCCTGTGAAACAGCTGTGTGAATGTAATGCCGCCTGCTGTGGAAATCGTGCTGAAAATTGTTGCAGCCTGAGCACGACTGCCTCTGGAGCTGAAAGGAAAATTGGACAGATTTGAAGCTGAATCTGGTGTTTGAAATACAGGAGATTTAGTCACTACAGAAGACTTAAATGTAGTCAAGACAAATTCTGACTTTCACTGTGCTGCCTTCAATCATACAAGGATATCACTCCGACAGGGAAGACTTGGGATCACCAAAAGCACAGACAGACCCTTGCTTAACCCCGCTAACATGTGGAACTATAGTTATATTAAAGACGGGGGCAAGAAGCAGGTCCTCAAACATGCACTTTGACTCACGATGCAACCAAATCTTTGCACACTCAACAAGGTTTAACTAATCATTTTAATGCTTTAAAACTATTTATCGTTAATGTAAATACTAATGCCCACTTTCTGCAGGATGTATTGCACATGTCAATCAAAAGAATATGTCCCTAATTATGAAAAATTTCCAGATAGAATATCTAAACAAATGAGTTATAAATGAATTCCCTCCTTAAATGTTTTTTTTTTAAACCAGGCTTTAAAAATGGTTATTTCTGCTGTGAAGTTGCCTTTTTTGGGAGTCTATTGGGATTAACTCCGCCGGCCCCTAGTGGAGGAGGGGGGATCTTCAGATTTCCACATTGGCTTCTCATTTTTCAGGCAGAGGTTGCTGCTTGGCTGCAGGTCACATGATCCATTAGAGGCGGATCCGCTCCTGCAAAGTTACTATCTCTGGTTTCTGAAGAGGGCAGCCTCCTCAGAGCACCGACACGCGTCAAACTCTGATTACTGACCCCAGAGATCATCCGTTATTGCTCAGATTAGGCTGATATTCAGGTCAAAAGTTACACAGTATCCCTTTACAGAGATCCTGTATAACTTTTGACCCACAGTTTGCCTCTAAGTTTCAGGGGTT
Source organism: Craterocephalus amniculus (assembly GCA_036024015.1). Classification (NCBI taxonomy): domain Eukaryota; kingdom Metazoa; phylum Chordata; class Actinopteri; order Atheriniformes; family Atherinidae; genus Craterocephalus; species Craterocephalus amniculus. The sequence goes on along the minus strand of JAVQJG010293137.1, from coordinate 7,739 downwards.
TATGGAGGATGAAAATCTTTTGTGTAAATTTCAGGCCAATATTACATCATTTATCTCCAAACAGGAACAGCACGGAGAAAGTCATCCACCAGCGCACCAACACCGTCCCGTTTGCGCTCGGCTCCCACGACGACGACATCACGGCGACCGTTCGGGTTATCCGCCCGTTAGATGCTGGCGAGCTGGACCTGGAGACCACCTACGAGAACTTCCACCCCACGGTCCAGTCCTTCACCAACGTCATCGGCCACTTCATCAGCGGGGAGCGGCCCAAGGGCATTCACGAAACCGAGGAGATGCTACGGGTGGGAGAAAGCGTGACGGCAGTGGGAGAGCTGGTCCTGGACAACAACCTGATCAAGCTCCAGCCCCCCAAACCGGGTTTCTGCTACTTCCTCACCCGGCTGGACTACGAGTCTCTCCTGAGGAAGCAGGTGAACGGCGTGAGGCTGTGGAGGATTCTTACGCTGGTATTCGGGGTCGCCGCCTGCTCCATGCTCGCCCTCATCCTGTGGAATCGCTACGTGCACCACAAGCAGAGCCGGAAGGAGAAAAACATGCTGGAGGAGTTCAAGGAGCAGCAGAGGAAACGAATGCGAGAACTCAACATGGCGGACGGCAGCGTGTCGCCTAACAGCTGCACGGTGTGTCTGAGCCGCCAAAGATCCTGCGTGTTCCTGGAGTGTGGCCACGTTTGTGCCTGCATCCAGTGCTACGATGCCCTCCCCGAGCCAAAGAAATGCCCCATCTGCAGGGCGGCCATTGACAGGGTGGTGCCTCTGTACAACAGTTAGTACGCCGAAGCTGATGGGGCTTCATGATAAACCTGGAAATGACACGTTAGAGCGCTTCAGGCTCAAAAAGGGCACTTTTACATGTACTCATCCAGATAAATCCTTTCTATCTCTGTGCTCAATCATGTTTTAGTCAAATGATCAAATTTGGCAACAAATGAATATTGTTTGAGGATTTTTTTTGTCATTGAGGGAGAAAAACGAGACTCGGAGCTGCTATTGATCCAAGAGGTCTCGGCTGCAACAATCAATGGGATTTCTGAGTGCTCTTCATCAGGTTTGGTACAGTCAGTGATAAAATAAAGCTTAATGTGCACTCATTAGTCTCCAGCTTCTGCTCTACGGGCTCAGATGAGCCCACCGGAAACGTGATTAGCACTTGTCGTAAAGCTGCGTTATTATTATTAAAGTTGTATAATCGGTCAGATTCCAAGATATCGTAAAATTCCCCTCACAGAAAAACGAGTCCAGTATATACTGTGAAAGCAGGAAGAGGATAATCATGATGTTTTATTGCTTATTAGTTTAGTTTCACTGTATTAGATTATTTTCCGAGTGGCCTCCACACAGACCGTAAATCTCATTCAGGATGATAGGGAGGGCCGTAACAGGCGAAACGTCGCAGCTTTTTATAGAAAAACACGTCATTTTTAAGGACTGAGCAGATGATCTGATAAGTGTTTCACTATGCTTATATGCTTTACATGTACGTTTGATGTGCTGGCGAGTGCTCGCTCTCTCAGCAGAAACCCTCCTTTAATGGCTTTAGCTTCGGTAGGGCCTCAGCAGCTCATTTAAGGTTGTGTTTTGTGCAGAGGGGATAGATGAAAAGTCGCAGTTCACACCACAAACGGAGGCGAGGGAATCATCTTCCGAGTTTCAGTGCTTTTTCTGAAGAGCGAGAGAGCGAGCAGAGCCTGTCCTTCGAGCGTCTGGTAATGAAGCCGTGCAGCAGGGGTCAGACACGGTGCTGATGGCGACTTGGGGTGTTGTGCAGACACGAACCTCGGGGGACGTCGCAGCCGCTAATAGTTTGGAAATGAAATCAGCTCGGTCTCCGTCTGTGTTCCCGGACAAACGGAGGCTGCGTCTGTTTAATTATTTGTGGTGATTGAGTGAAACGAGGGAAGGTTGGAGGTTTCTGCCAGGAGAGGGAGATGTTGGCCTTCCTGGAAAATCAGACAGAGCATGAATCCCCATAAAGTGTAATACTGTGTCCTCCTGTAATTAAAATGGCTATTTTAATGTCTTCCTCTTTCTTTTTTTGAGCCAGACTGCAGGCAGGGAAGCATATCTCCCTGCAGAGCGGACAGTTTTTAGTTTTAGCAAATAAAAATGTTTTTGCATTTTCAAATAAGTCTCCTTTTTTATGATAGACAGCTCCTATCCTCCCCTCCTGTTATGATGTGAAAGCTCAGGAAGATTACTTCACCTGGTCTCAGAACCTTGGTGATATCATTACATTAGTATTCAGTTGCTGGCCCTCAGAAGTATGTTGCAGCAGTGAGCTGATGCTGGTTATTCTCTGAAGGAACCTAAGCTAAATGTCAGGTATGAAGTGTAATCAAGCAGGAAGAAAATGATGAGCTCCTTGTTGCATGAGCCAAAAGCCTAACCCGCCCTCAGGCTAATAACATGAAACTAATAGAAGCTGCTTCTTTCACCGATTTCAGTCTTTCTGTTAGTATATTCTTTAAACCGCTCGTGGCAGGAATCTTTAGGGATGTACAGCAGATGTAGGTCTGTCACATTCTTCACTGATGCTCAACCATAAATGAACCATGAATCTAATTAAGACAGGATAAATCCAATCAACACGACGTGTTTCTCTGAAGTTATGTTTAAGACTGGAATATAGTTTATTGTTTGGTTTAATTTATTTTCAGTTTCAGTACAAAGCAGTCACAACAGTTAACAAATATGAGATGTGAAATCTTTTTTTATGATTTTCTTTTATATTTTTATTATTAAAATAAAGTAGTTACATGTTGCATTCACAAAATCCAAGCTTTAAAGTTCAAAAAGGATTTTGGAAAAAGTTGAAAACTTAAATCCTGTCCAATACCCTTTTATCAATATCAATAATAACTTAAATATCACTTTGACAGCATCTCAAAATATTGAAGCACATTAGATAACAATGTCAATCATAATATTCATAAAATGCAAAATACAAAAACATTGTAAGCCTCATAACTTTTACTTATATATTATCTTTTTATCTGTTAAAATTTTCCTGTGAAATGCAATAGTTTATTGTGTTGTGGTTATTATTATTGAACATGTTTGTTCTTCTCATACTAAATTTACCCTTCCTTTATCAGAGAACCTTTTGGAAAGTTTGGCCAATTTGTTATGTTTTTATGGACATAATGTGAAGAATATTGAGTTTAACCGGGTCTAAAAATTTCATTATTTTCTATTTGATGAGCAGCGATAATTTTCCAGCACAGCTCTACAACAAATTTATCATTTTCTCCATAAATTCCATCATAGGATTTCACCTGTGAACCACATTATACGTGCAAGCACATGCATTTGGATAAAGATTACATTCGGGAAACTTTAGGAGACCGTCTCTGTGGAAGAGAGCGCTGGTAGGAAAATCTTTCACGGATCAATATTTACAATTATTACCTTGTGCTGCCATGAAGTTCACCTCAGACCTTCATGCATTATAATGATAAAGATGAACAGTGATCAGCCCCCACTTTAAAATTACTGACTTATACTGAAATGCAGTTTTCTGCAGGAAAAGACTGCATCTTTTACATTTATATGGATGTTTGATTAATTTTAAATCTCTAATAAGTCCATTTAACTGTGAGAAAAGTGACAGTTTATGCAACCTCCTATTTCAACCAACACTTGGTTTTAATGAGATACTACCACTTTTAAATGATGTAAACATAACTGGCTTTTTTCCCAACCACCAGGAAAGAAACCACAATATGTCACTATTACTAAGCTCTGGTACAAAACGTGTGGTGCTTTGAGATGAGATTCTGATGGAGAATAAATGTAAGAAACACTCAGATATAAAGGAAATAACTGGTAAAAAGGTTCAGTGAGAAAGAAAAAAAAGAAAATTACGGTGCATTACAGCCTCTGCAGGTAAAGACAGCATGCAAATTTAACATGACAAAGCAGAGGTCTGCAACCTTCTGCACCCTCTCTAGAGAAAAACGGAGCATGATTCATTTATGTTTATTTTCCATGATGCTGGTTTCCCATGTGCTTGATTTTAGAAAACAACAAATAATGTGACACTGAAATGCCATCTCCAGGTCAAACACACATCATTTGTGATACCGTACAAAGCTGGAGATGAAGAAGAGAAAAGAAGAAATTTGAACTTCTGTGACTTCAAAACATAATCTAAAGTGGAACAAGTCCCGAGCTCTACAGCTGAAGGTTTTGTGGCAGCTTGAGAGACAGTGACATGGAGGCCTTTTTAAAAAAAAAGACAATAAACTTAAAAATAAGATGGACAAGAAAAACAGAGATACGTCTCTCTCTCTCTCTGTTGAGGGTTGGACCATTAAAATGAGGACAAACATGATTCAGGAATCTGATGTAGCTGCAGCAGACGCACCTGCGATGAGTCCACGTTACACGTGTGCTATTATTGTGCTTATGCAGGTTACTTTGATTATGAGAGGTCTAAACTCTGTTTATGTAGTGGGACAGCTGGTCCCACTACATCCAACAGAAGGTCTGTCCTAAGTTAGCAGTAATAGAAGGTTTGTTACCACAGAAAGTTTGATGTTGAACAGGAAGATTTTAGAAGTTTGATTCCATTTTTTCAGCCAGTTAGCATCAGCGTCAGCCCCCAGTCATTTACACAAGACTGAGGAACCCGTAGATGAGCCGACTGCTGTTGCTGACCACAGATTCAGGGACCTTTATATAATAAAGTTCTACATATCCATTACACATCTTTTTTTAAAACTCATCTGCAACCCAAAAGTCATCGCAAAAACACTCCCAAACACTCCAAATGCCAATCTGATCGGGTCTGAAGGCCTGAAGACACCCCCCCCCCACCCCCACCCCAGACACACACACAACCACACACACACTTCACTGGCCGGTAAAAATCCGACAAGGAGAGCCTGTTAAATGTTAGATATTTTAATCCTAATGTGACTGGAAGGTTTTCCGGTTCATCAAACCTTATTCCAACCAGTCAGCCATTCTAAGGCTTCTGTACTTATATATGGGTTGAAAACAAACTGAAACAGATGTGTTGAATGAGATAAACTATGAAAACATATTTAAAGTGAAATGGTTCATTAAAAGCCAACTATTCAATTCTGTGTAGAAACTACTTTAAATTTAATTTAACTTCACCCAGCCTCCATCCGTGGAAAAGGAGACTGTGTTCTCAGTGGAAAGAATAATCGCAAAACTTATGATTAAAACTTATGAACTTATGAACTGATTTATTCATAAACCAAAGGGCTCCTGTTATTATTTATTTTAGGTTATCAGTCTTAGATATTATTTTTTCTTTCATTTATCTGTTTATTATCATATTATTTTCTACTTATTCTTTATTTAGATATTTATTTCTTATTTTTCATTATGTATTTTTTATTATATTTAATCATTTATTTATGTTTAACCAACTGGGCTATTCCTCTATGTAGATGTACAGAAGGCCATGAATTTTTTTTTTTTTTTCTAATTTGTTTGCTGTAAATAATTCTCTTTTTTAAACTGGTGCTATTGGGTATGGGTACAATATCCAAGCTATTTTGTTTGGATAATGTTTGGGCTTGTCAGGCAATAGTTTTGTAAATAATTTATTAAGAAAATTAATTTAACTGATGGTACAAAGCTTTATTAATTCTGATCTGCTTGTGGATCTTTTCATTTAAATTACAGGGAAACTATGAAAGCCTATACTTATCCAAATCCCCTTTTACTAATACAGAATTGTGTCATAAAAAAGGAACTAAGTGGATCAAGATAACAGAAATTATAGCTAATGTTTAATTGCATTCAGCTGTTGTTTATCTTCCTCTTTGTACGTGTCAGACGCTTTTGTTCTCATATTGCTGTTAGCAGATGTGCACTACACACAGTTTTTTCCCCAATGTGGCCAGAAATCAAGCAGTGATACTAACAGATAGCACTTGAGGTGAAAACATCACTTGTTCCGCCAACAGTCACACATTAACAAACCTCTCTTTTTCATTGTGCTGCAAACATGAAAGCTGCAGCGCTCATCCAACACCATGGAAACCCTCCGGTCTCGTCCTGCAGAGCTTTTAGCAGCAGGAACCGTCACTGCTCTGACAGTGAGTGAACCATCAAAGATATTCCTGCTTTTGTTCCCCACTTTTTGAATTTTGATGTTTGTGCCAAAAAAAATAAAATAAAACTGCACCACAAGAAAAGACTACACTTGTCAGGATGGAGATAATTTGTTTACAGGAGCATTTGCTCTTTAATTGTTGCTGTTTTTGTTTAAAGTGTTTCATAAGCTGTTTGACAATCTTTTTCAAACAGGATCTTAGTCAGATTAGCCAAGCAAACACTTCAGAGGAGACACACATTTCCAAATTGGATATGTTATGTAATCTCTTCTAACAACCATGGAAACTAACTCTTACATCTACAAATTAGAGCAGAATTTTCATGGTCAAAACTCAGTCTAACTCAAATCAAAGAAAGTTTACAGTGGCTAACAAATTCATGTAACTATTTTTCCTTTTTTGCCTTACAGCTAAGTATTAAATTGACATTTAGGGATTAGGAATTCTTTCACAAAAAAAAGAACATTTGCATCAGGGCTGTCAAATTTAAGCCATTGCATAAATGTGGAGATAATTTTTTTAAATTACAAGTTAGGTTTTTAACACATTCAACAACAAAGTCTGTACACGAGCCTGAAATTCTGAATTTGGTATTTTCTCTGTGAGAGAAGCTAGTTTTGGGCTAATAGGTGTCATGAGATACCACTTTATTTTTATTTATGAAGATTTTTCCAGCCTCACATATAGAGGCTGGCCGTCACAAAAATCTACAGATTTAATCTTAGGGGTTATGACTCAAAAGAACCACAGCTCAGACTCTGGTTTGCTTTCACACTGTACTTTAATAAAGTGGAAAAAATTATGAAGACAAAATCCCAGTGTTACAACAGGTGCTCCCTTGGCGCAATATTCCCTGCAACAACCACTGACCAAGAAGAAAAAAGTAGGGATGATGTTCTTTAAGTGATGAGAGATAAGACAAATCTATATATAAAAATATGTATTAAAAAAAAGTGATGAGAGCTGTTGGACTGGAGCCAAATATGATAGGTTTACTTGGGTTTTATTTCCCCTTTAATTCGGAATATTTTGCTTAGTTGAACAATGAGTGTTGTTATATATGGTCAACGCAGTAAATACTGGTTAATGTACTGTTAGTATAACATAAAAATGTGTATGTAAATAATTTTCTATAAAGTACCTATAGTTTTACATAAAAAAGAGAAATCAATATCTCTAGAATGTTATGATATCCAGCCAACTTTATTCACAGTTAAACTGTTAGTATTGGGCTTAAACCTTAAATAAGTTAAATAAGATGGAATCAGGTTTAACTTTTCTCATGCACCACTTCAGACATACTGTGTTGTGGAAAACATAAGTGGCTACCATGGCAACGGATAATCATCCTCTTCGAATAATGGTCATTTATTGTGTTTCTCAACCCACCTCTGGATTAGCTTTCTTCCATGCAGTGCAATTACTTATGTTTGTCCTGTGAGCTATTTATGTGCACGTTAAACAGCTATGATATAGTGGCTGGGATTAAATTAGAGATCAGCCTGTGTTCTGCCCACAGAGTCACCTCAGTAGCTGCAGTGAGGATGCTCTTTACAGAAAAAAAGCATCTTCATGTCCACGTGTACAACCAGAATATATATATATATATATATATATATAT
>JAVQJG010293130.1:0-10960 GCA_036024015.1 Craterocephalus amniculus | reverse complement strand
CGGCTATTTTTTTTTTAGCTTTTGTGTGACGCTTTTTCTTGGCTAAGGGGTTTAACTTTCATAATTTGACTCCGGATCACTAGGGGAACGCTATTACTGGCTGATCGGAGTCTGGAAGTTCCAAAAATTAACCCGGCAGAGAAAGAGCGTCCGGCCAATGCTAAAAAACTAGCCGCTTTCGCTAACTAAAACGCCCTGAACTCGTACATATGCGCAATCAATGAGTTATTAATTGTAATGAAATTACCCCTTTTACCACATACTATACCACGCAGAAAACCATTTTTCTTAGAAAAATTTAAATATTATCAGGTATAGTTCCTTTAAATGCTTTGGAAACTAAATTAAATACAGAATTGTTTAGATGCCTTTATATCTATATAAATCTCTTTAGCATAAAACAGTATCATTGAAACATTTCTGTTTGTACAAAAACATTTCTCCTTATCAAGTATCATTTCACACCTGCTTCTCCTCTATGTAATTCACCTGAATCCTTATTGGTCAGCACAGTTGATTACACAACAGCTTTTACTATTTTAGTGTCACTGCCAGTGTGCATTTTTTTCTTCTTCATACAAATCCACAAAAGCACATGCTCATATTTGCCTTTGAGGTTGTAACCATAGCAACTTGCAAATGCATGCTACCTATTAATAACTTACCACAATTGTTTGATTAACTGTATCTATACCCACATCAAGTGTCATTGTGCAGTTCAGTTTCCAACAAAAGCAAAATGGTCTGAACCCCAGAGTCACACAACCTCACCTTTGTGATTATACAGATATAGTACAGTAGACCCAAAATTGAGTATACTGGAAGTACAGTTATTTATGTGTCTGAAAAGTGATACTTAAAGAGGTGCCAAAAATAAGATTAATATCTTGAAACATTTCAAGCTCATGAAATATCCAAAACAAGAAATATGCAAATGTGTCACTACCCCTATGTTTGTCTGTATGTGTCCACATATTTGCACCCACAACTTATTTAAACAGAGTAAAATAAACAGGCAAGCTCTTTTGTTTTGAGTCCAGAAGCATTAAATAAAATACATTAATTCAGGAAAACACACAGAAGAGCAGGGTTTTACAGGTCTGTTAGATCCTTTTTTGTTTTAGGACTGGAGTTAAACATTAATTTGTCCATCAGTCTTTTTGTTGTGTAAGAAGCTAGACTGCGCCCTACCTTTGTTTATATGCCAAACGTCAATGTTCAACATGTGAAATAAACAATTAGGCCTTAAAATATTATTTTCAGATCACCGCTTTCCGTTCATATCCATCGTTGTTTCTATTACTTTGTTCTTTAATGGTGAACTGGAAGCGAGTAGCAACTATATCTGAACAAAATCAAAAACACAACATGCTAATTTACAACTTGAAGTTGAAGAAAATGTGAATTAAGTTGTACTTCTCCAAAATAATACCCACTATCCTTCAGAATTAAAAGAACAATTTAACTCACATGAGCTCGTACTCAAGTCTGTGCTTGCTGCCTTCATGTGCTATCGTAAATATGGTAAATACCAAAAACCGACAACAAAATTGCACATGAACACCCACACATGTCGCAATTTCCACTAGGAAACTGGAAAAATCTTATGATACCCGAGTTGCCGAGATGAGATAAACTTTGACCTTTCAACATGGCAGAGAGCAGCGAGATGATTGTGTTTGGTAAATATTACCTTGTGCTAAATGTTCTCTGCTGCTGTTTGTAGCTTACTCAATGTTGTTGCATATATTCTGTTATATAGTAACTCCATTTAAACTTAAGTTTAAAAATAATTTAATTATTGTTCGCTTTTTGTCCACCATGTTTACCTTCACAACAACATGACAAGCACTTGAACACAATGCACTGGTAGTTTCCACTTTACAGGTGGAAAGGATCATCTTTCCCATACCACATGAAGGCAGCATTAGATATTTTCGGAGTCAGTGCACCATGAATGCACCACAGCTCGCCAGCAGCAGCACCACCACCCTTCCTCACCCCTGTTATGTAACAATCAACTTTGAATCCGGCCCTCTCTGTAACACTTCCTCTAGCACTGGCTGTACACTCATTTACACTCGTTAAGTATGAAAGACGAATCGATCACAATGGTCCAAATTTACGCCTTGTGCATTTATAACAAATATACTCTCACGTGAGACTGAAAAAGTTATGAAAGAGTGAAAATGTTTAATAGAAAGTCTGTAGACATTGCCAAACTACGTCTTTTCCAAAGCGAGTAGAATCACTAGCGCCCATGTCCATGAAGAAAAAAGAAAAGAAAACTTACCCCCAGATGTAAAACTGTCGACTATATCCAATTAGCGGGTGTTTTCTCCTTTCAGCCCAATTTCAGTGCACCGACAGAGGCTTGGCTTAGCCACCAGTGCCATGTTGCAACTGAAAATGCTTTCAGCTGAAGCAATAAATAATTTCTTCTCTCTTTGGCATGTACTCCGAGTGATAAAACTACCGTGAAATCGGCTTGAGATTTGGCAACGTCTGCGGTCAAACTAACGAAATTAACAACCACATCCGGTTCTATTCAAAATAAAGACCGCGGCTAAAAGAAATGATTTAAGAAACGCGGCTTTTCCCATCGACATTTAAAATTTTCTGCTCACATTTTGCGCAGTTACAATCATTTTTTATTTAACTAAATACATCTTTACCTACATATTTTCCCACCGGTGTCCAGTGCTTCATTTTTGTTCTGAAGTAGGATAGTTATTGCAGCTAACTTGACGCCGCCATTTGACGTGACATTAAAAAACACACTGGACGTTGTATCCATGCGTTATGTCATTCAAACGTGCGTGTAAATACAATAAACAAAAAAGTAGGCCTAGGATAACAGTTAAACCCTCTTTTGGTAGGTGTCCTTCTGCTTTACCTTAAATGAACCCACGCCCGTCTGTTGATGGACCACCTACTTCATACAACAAAAAACACATCTCTCCGCGAGCACACCGCTGATTGGTTCAAGGGACCACAACGAAAGCCAATCAGATGTTAACGCACGTGCTACAGTGAGACCAAAGATAACAGAAAAACGGGAAAATGCAAAACACACCATTAAATGCAGATTCAAATTTAAAGCCGACTGGTGATAAAAAAGAAAAAGGAAAACTCGACAGAGGGGTTAACATTTTTTTTCAGCCCAGTAGTTTCCACATGGCAATACAAAGGTTTTTGGTTGTAAACTGTGCCATAAGCACCATTACATTTTGTAACCAAACCATTTTTCAGATTTCACACAAAGAGCATGTTTAACAAATGTTGAATGTCATTAATCTATTAAATTCATGGAATGCCATTAACATGGGAAAAATAAATTTGTTTTCCCCTTCATAGTTTTGCAGGAGGATGTGGTTGTAAATCTAATCACTATAAACAATGGTGCCATCATTGTGGATTTCCACCCACATTTTTCCTCTTAAGCATTTAATGCTGTCATGGACTTGAGTAGTTTGTGGAGGATTTATATGCAACCACAATATATTTATATTTGATCATTGGTGTATCATTACCACACAGGCACATCCAGGAATAGTGGAGATTTTCTTCCCCCTCACACCCACATACAATTTAATTATGATGGGGAACATTTAATGTGAAACTTCTGTGATTTGCAGTCTTAAATTAATTTTGACACTTTTAACACTTCAAAATGCAATCAAAATGGACACCATGTTAAACAATGGCAGACATAATCCCCCCCTTTCTGATGATTTTCTTGTCAGGTGTCCGGTTTGGGTAAAGGTGAATTATGAACACGCATGGGCGTGGAGTGGAACCAATCAGTGTTAATCTGTGCTTCATGACTCATTACTGGAGTCAGGGACTGTTCTCTAACCATTCACAGTCAGAAAGTCAACCTGTAACACAATTTCATGTAACGTTTACTTTCTTTTTGCTTCTCACTGTTGACAACATGGAGACAATATAGTTTGAGACTTCTCAAAATGACCTAATAATGTAAGCAGTCTCTGGCAATTTAAGATGGAATTGTACAAAGAAACAGAGGAGCTGTTGTGTTAGTTTCATCACAGTGCATTATACAGTAGGGGCCATGAGTGACCAAGCAGCCATGTGGTCAAATGGTTGTGGTGTCAAAAATAGAAAAAATAAAAATCCTCTGAACTTGTAATATTTGCTATTTATATGTACTTGATATGATTTAAAAAAAAAAAAAGCATGGATAAATCTCCAGCAGGCGCTTTATTTTTACATTAAAACTTCCTCAAATGTAACAGACAGCCCACATTCATTCTACAAAAACAAGACAATCACATCACAAATTCAAGTACTTTTCTAAACAAGGTGCATATTAAGATCATAAAACTGGTTCACCATCACATTCACAAAATACAGGCAAACTGCATCTGTCAGCAAATCTCACACTTCTGACCCCTTTAACGCTGCCACTCCTTAGGATCCGTAGCCAAGAATAAACTGCTTTGGCTAGAAGCCCGGCCCACAGAGGAACTAAATCCTTTAAATGATACTTGTCAAGTATCAACACCTTGATGCTTGATAATACAATTCATTTCCTTTAAGCAAGGTAGTCAAGAGCACACACCCAAAAGACTCTTTGCATTCTTCAGACCTGGGTGTCTGCTGACATGCATAGTCGCTGGACAGGAGAATTTGATAAAAGTAGCACAGGTCTCCTGGGCGTAGGCTTCAGCTGCAGCATTGGCTAGAATATGCATGATCCTCAGCAGAGTAGCCTCACTGGAGAGAAACAGGAAGAAGTAAAAGAAAAAAAGTTTGATACGAGGGTGAGGAAACTAAACAAGCCGCACACCTGCCGACATGGATGCTGGAGGCCAGGCACCAGGCCGCCTCCCCCTCTGCTGTTGGAATCTCCTGCGAGACTTGGCGGGCCAAGCAAAGGGCGGCTCCAGCCAGTTGTACCGGTAGAAACACCACGCACTGGCCCTCTAGTAGAGACAACTCCAGCAGATAACGGGCCATCCACAACACCTGCCATGCACAGATGACACTAGACTTTACCAAGCAATCATACAGCAGAGATAGCAATCACCGTGTAGAAGTACCTTGGTGCTGCAGCGAGCGACAGAGGCGAAGAGGAGGAGAAAATGCAGAGGAGGGCTGTAGGAGAGATCAAACTTGAGTGCAGAGAGGACTTTGCGTTCCATTCGAAGCAGCTGATGCCTCGTGTAGGCATTGTCCATCAAGCTGCAGAGCCCAGTTACCTGGAGAAGTAAAAGGTGGAAAAAATGTGTTGCTACAGGGTTTCAGCTCACGGTTGGTCAGAAAAAAAACAATATCAACTCTCTGAACTCAGCCAACAAGAAATATATTACACATCTAGCTCTTTCATAGTTGGGAAGAGTTGTCAGTGTACCTCTGGGAGGAGGCTCTCTTCTTTCTTTGCTGCAAGGAAGAGGCAAACCATGCCGAGGAGCTGCAGGTTGGCTGTAGTCACCTTCAGCTGACGTAGAGCGCGGTTAAGGAGATGAACGGCTAGATAGAGGGTCTCTTCTTGGAACTGCATCAACTCCTGACATGAAATAAAGTTGTTCAAAGTTAAAATCTACTGACATGGGGCAAGTTAGGTCTCAAACTCACTTTTAGGTTTAAAAAGACCTTCAGGATGGCCTGAGATTGGCTCTACTTGTGGCTTATGTACAGAACCTGTAAACTGAAGCTAGCAGCCACTTATTTAGCTACACTTTAGGCTAATTCTGACACCATGACCAAGCTTTCCATAAATGTCTTTTGTGGCAACATTTCCTCCTCACCAAAAAAGGTTTTTTTCCCCATTTTGACAGCAAGTATATACAGTCAGCCTTTTGGAAAAGGTGTTGTATAGAAAAAAATAATTAACACATGCACTCGGAAAAATTGGTGACTCACGTGAACTTGAATGATCCAGTCAACCAGGACCGCTCGAGTGGCATAGGTGAAATTCCGGGGGAGGTCGGCATTGGGAAAAGAGTGCCATGTTTGAGTTCTCTGAAAGGCACAAATGTAAAACAGTACACCTGAAACAAGAGATGCCGTGCAGTAGCCAGGCCTCTTGGTTGACGTTTTATACAACCCATTTTAAAAAGGACAATATTTTCTAGGGCTGCGAATCTTGCAGGAACTCACGATTCAATTCAATACCGATTCGATCGATTCAAACTAAACTCACATTCAATCTTCTTTTAGTAACAAAACGTGCTGTTTAACTCCGTCCTCTATAAGCCAGAAACAGCCCTGAGGAATTGTTTCATTAGTTGAAAGAAAACTGATAATTTCATTTAAAAAAAAATCGATTTTAACTTTGCTAACATCGTTTAACATGTCTTCAGCTTTGAAAGTCAAGCTAACAAATTTTAGCCTTTAAAAAAAATTGATTCTTGAATATTTTGAAACGATTCTGAATCTTGATGAACAATAATCTGGATGCCCGTTAAAAATGATTTTTTTAACCACCCCTAATATTTACTCATCAAGAGACAAAGTAGTTAAGCAACTGCAGGTGAAGATTCCTCACCATCATATCCAAAAACATGTCCCAAGCGTATGTCCGGTCCCAAATGAGGTCCAGTTTCTCAAAAGCTGTCTCTACTTCATGTCGCAGTAAGCTGGGAACCAGAGCCTGCAGGCTGTGAAGACCTTGCAACCCGTGCGGGTAAAGCAGCACCGGCTTCTCTACACATTCATCTGCTGCTGCTGACAGGAGGAGGTCAAGAAGAAATGATACAAGCAGACCGTTTTCAAATTTGTGCTGAAATTATAGTCATCCTTACATAAACGGCAGTTCAGTTAACAATTCCCAAATAACATGCTCTGGCTCAACAAGCCTCCAAATACATGCAAGCAGAAAATTACAATTTACAACAAAACTTCAATTTAAATGCAACAATAAAAAGTCTTTTTTAATCTTGAAAAGAGACACAGATCCAACAATATCACTGTCACATCCCTTCAACGGCATCACAGACACTGGAACACTGGGTTTTAGTTTTTCTCTGTAATTTTCCACTCATTTGTAGCAAGGAAGTCTTTGTTACCTCAAGCTAAATATCAGTCAAAACCTTCTGGTGTGAGGAGGTTTGAAAACTTACTGACGACTCTACCAGATGAGAATGCCTCGTTAACCTCATGGAATTCCATGATGATACTCTCACTGGTTTGTGTTGATAGCCTCCTCTCCTGGAAGTAAGAAATACGTCACATCAGTGCAGAATTACCTTAGAAGTAGTGCTGCCAACAGAATGGCTTAAGAAAGTGTGAGCCAAGGCTCAAAACTCATCCTCAGTATCCAAGTCAAACGCAGCAGCTGGTTAGGGGCAAAGGCGACAAACGGGACATAAGGCATACCCATCTGCGCTCTGGTTCTGGTTTGACCGGGGCAGTCCTGGACTCGTCTACCTCTGCAGGCTGCCAGCGATCTATAGGCACACAGGCGTTAGCCCAAGCTCTTAATGGGGCCCTCTTCTCATCCACCTAAGGGGACAAGATAGCATCTTTATATTCTTTAGATTCTGTACAGTAAAACTCACACAGTCTCTTCTAATACCACAAACTTATTATCATGAATAATGCCCAAGTGGGTGGAGAGAACTGATGGGCTGAAGTAGGCTAGTTCTGGTCCTCAGTGAGCAGCAAGTTTTAAAAAACAAAAAAATAAAAAAAATAGTAGTGAGGTCATCTACAGTGCAAAAAAAGTATTTCACATGGCTGGAGCATTTTTTATTATTATTTTGATGAGCTGATCTTTTCTGTTCATGATTACTTTGAAGTTCATGTCTGAGTCAAAGAAACATAAAGCTCCCAATACTTGATGGATTATCTTTATTGCATGTGATGAAGACTGATGCTGTTCTGCGGAAAAACACACATCTCACCTTCTTGCGTAAGTCCAGCAGAGGCTTGGAGTCGCAGAACCCGGTCCTGGCCATGGTCACAGCCGCAGACGAGAGTTCGTGTGCGGGCCGCTGCAGCTACTTGTCCAAGGGTGATGAGTGGTCTGAACCAGAGAGTTGAGCCATACCACCCAAAGTGACACTAATAAGGCCAGCTGGGTCACTGATTAGTGCCGGGGCGGGAGGATCCGGCGTCAAGGTGGGCAGGTAAGAACTTCCGGTCGACACTCAACAACTTGTCGCAGACAACAATAATAGGTTTTCTTCGACAAGTATTACAATAATAAGACAACAACAACAAAACGTTTCTAACACCGTAAGAAAAAAATAAAATTATCTTCAAATGCTTATTTTCTTGGGTGCAAGATAACTAAATCAAGAATAACTGACAGAAAATTCTATTAATTTCCTATTGTATCTCCTATCTATTGACTTAAATATGCAGTTTAATTTATTATCCAAGTGGGAGATATTTACTCCTATTTTCCGCTGTTGTACTTGTGGCATCTGATATATTTGTGCCATTTTTGCTGCGGTGGCTCTGAACGGTCAAACTGTGAGAAATGAGAACCCACTGACGGAGAGTAGCCTACTGCTACGGCGGCCACAGTCCTGCAGGTTTTCACTGTATTTCTATGGAGGCCCAAAATATTCAAAATAGAATAAATATAAACAAGACTCTGAAATAAATACCATTTTAATAAATAAAAGGTAAGCCTACATATATGTTATGTCCATTAAACAGTAAAATAAGGTAGTGTTATTATAAAATATTTACATTATTATTCTTTAATATACATTTATTATTTTCAATTTAATGAAATATTTCATGATTTTTATCACAATATAATCCACTTTAAAATATTTACTTTTAATTTCATTTTCCAGGATCTTTTAAATATATATATATATATTATTTTATATTCATTTTATTTTTTTACAAAGTCCATTTTTTAATAATGCTCTATTTATTTCATAAAACCTTTTTCCACATCAGCCTTTTTATTTAATAATGTAGTTTTCCAGCAGAATGACTTCGTCTGTCAATCAAAGCACACAAGGCGGAACCAGTTAACTGATTGGCTGGTCCGAGTGCGCCACGAGCCACGCTTGAGAAAGGATGACAGATGTGGAGAAATCCGTTTCAGAGTTACTCAGAGAAGTTGCTAATCGACTGTATAGTAACGCAAGGCCTTTACCTTAGACTGACAGAGCACGGTCCTCTCTCCTACTTCTCTGAGTAACTCTGAAACGGACTTCTCTACATCTGCCATCCTTTCTCAAACATGCCATGCACTCGTGGCGCAAAGGCTTTCAAGCACTCCTCTCCACCTTTTTACAGTCTAGGGTCTCAACGTTAGAATCGATACTGCAGGAGCTGAGTAAAGGACCAGCCAATCAGTTAACTGGTTCTGCCTTGCATGCTTTGATTGAAATATCAAATCAAATCAAGTATTTTTCACTGAAAAAATGTTAATGGTACGGTACGGTATGACCTAAGAATGATTCTTAATGCACTATTTTGAACATGTAACTTAAACATGTATCTATTGTTTAATTTTTTTTTGTATGTATTCTTCTTTATCACTGCTTATATTGTACAGTGCTTATACAATGTTCTCGTTTTAGAAAAAAATAATTTGATTGGATTGAGTCACATATCTCAGGCATGGGGTGTCCAAAAACTTTTTTCCACCTCTGTGTATCTGGAAGAACTTTGGCCAACCTTCATTCACAAAAGCCTGAATTAATTTCTATATAACTTTACCACTAGATGTCAGCAATTCTTAAACTCTGTACCATTGTGTCCTTACCAAATATCCCAAATATTTTTTCTAAACATAACTTAGCAGGATAATTAAAAATAATTATCAATGTCTGTAGGCATTTCACCTCTAAAAGTTAGAAGTAAATGTATAGTATGAAATATTAAAGGCCTTTTGTGTATACAGATATCATGCAAATGTAAACTCTGAACAAAACAGACACATTTTTATTCAGTAAAAATGTTTACTGGCACATTATAGTTGCAAATGTAATCAGCTACCATACTGTAGCAGGTATCACCCGTTACATTGTAAAGTCTTGCAAAAAGGGGGCTGGAAATGCCTGCCAGGACAGCATCCACCCCTTAGAGATTGCTTTTCTTTCATTGTCCTCTGAGCCTCCACTAACAGCAACAAGCAAAATAAATGTTTTTAAAAAGAAAAGAAAAAATCTCTGCAACACCAGCATCAGGTATGACATTCCTGACTGTTGAACACATTCAAATATACAGAGAAGCAAGGTAACCTTAGTAAAGCTGCAAATCAAAGACAACAAAGCTGCAGGCCTCCCTTTCTACTAATGCTGCATTCACCATCAAGCTTTTTTTCCCCACTTTCTTTTTGGTATTTACACAATAATGAAGAGGCACTTGTTGTGCCAGTGTATGCCTACAGGAGAGGTCAGGGGGTATAAACTTGCATGTCAAGCCGTGAAGCATAGCTTAAAGCGTGGCCAGCAGCGAGGTTCAGGGTATGGCTTCACAACAAACCATTAAAAAGAGTCCAGCAGCACCCCCTTGTGGCCGCGATAGCAATGAAGGCAAATCCACAGTGGAGTCCCATCAGTGCAACGGTTCGAGTATGGCACCGCCTTTTTCCCGATGCAGAACTTGAGGACAGAGTGTGATGGTTGTGCCTGAGCCAGTGAGAAGAGGTGCTGGAGTTGTGAAGTGTAAATCAAAGCCTTTCAATCACATTATTGTCAGCAGAAACGACCATGAGTCCTCCTCATGGTCGTTGCCCAGTCAGAAACCTGCCGCTTATTTTTGGATCAACACTCTCATTCAGACTTCTTCCAGCTCTCTGTCATTCACGCAAACTTATTACAAAAAAAAGAAAAAGGAAAGATGCGATGAGGGGGATATCCCAGAGAATGCCAAACCCTTTAAAGGGATACTCTGCCCTCATTCATCATGTAGCCGGAGATATCGGGAGGTTTACATCTTAGTTCCCTGCGGCTACAACGATGTTAAATAGAGCCCGGTGAAAAAAGTCCACAAAAACTTGTCAATATTCCTCCATACT